>CP135579.1:7216924-7380305 GCA_032401905.1 Swietenia macrophylla | reverse complement strand
CCCTAAACCCTAAACCCTAACCCCAAATCCTTAAACCCCAACCGCTTATCACCAACCCTAAAACCCTTAACCCTTACTCTAAGTCTTAAGCTTTAAATCTTAAGCTCTAAATTCTAGACCCTAAACATCTAACCCCAAATGTCAAACTCCAAACTATAAACTTTACACCCTAAAATATAAATCCTAATCTTTATATTGTTAATTGTTCACTGGTTTGCCAATGATGATGCTGAATCTCTAATAAATGTTTCAAATCACACAAACTCCTATATTTTGTGTGTGTGTGTGTGTGTGTGTGTGTGTGTGTGTGTGTGTTTATGTGTTTTTGTCTGTTAAATGCTTTCGTAGGCGTAAGTATGATACACAAACCATTAATGTCTCACTTTACCTTTACATATGGTACTTTAACATTGTATTCATTTATTATTGCCATGCTAAAGTTAGTCTTCTTCCAGATCGGCTACTTTTGATGCACATATATCCAGCTTCAAACCAAAAGTTGCCTTCTCCTACATTAACAGATCCCCAAAGGAAGGATTATAGATCTTACTCATTTTGAAAAGGCCACTTCTGATACTGTTGTTGGCTAGCACTTGTATAGTGATACTTGATAGGTTTGTTACGCCAACAATGTCATATTTAGATATGTTGTTTTCTCTAATGCTTTTGCTTTCAACAGTGCCATAAGTTATACAGAAGGAAATATGTTCTAGATGAATTTTTTTACATTGATCTTTATATTAGTACAATTATGTCAACCATTTATAGTCTAAAGGTTGTAGTATATGCAATTTAGTAAGGTAATTTGATATCCTTAACCATCTCTATTATATTTTTTCTCCGGGTGTATATTATTCTTTTTTTTTAAATATAGCTACCAACATATATAAGTAGATTTTTTTTGTATTACTTTTGAAATTGAAAATATTTATGATGTATTAAACTAACTAGCCTAAGTGGTTAAGGCATGTGTTCTCTTAGGGCTAAAAGTCAGGGAAGTTTAACTAACCTGCCTTACGTGCACAGGTGCTGGACTAGGGAGATATTTTGAAAACTCAGAGTGGCCTATGTTATTTTAATTTATTGGGTTAGGTAGTTAAGTGCTATATCTTAGTTAAAAAGCTAATATGTCTTTAAGGTCAAGGAAGTGGAATAACTAGGGTTTAGAAAGAAAAGATGGCTAGTTAATAGAGGTTAGAATGGATGGAATCACCAGTCATTAGCAGCAATTCCATCAACTACATTAAGGTTTTAGTTTTTTCTCTTTTTTTTTTCAATAATAGCAATAATGTTGCTCATTTGAGGATTGCCCCTTATGCTCAGTCCTTGAAGATATTTCTCTTTATCTTGTTTGGCAAATTCCTAAGAATCTTCCTAATTCTCTTAAGTTAATGTACTTCTCCTCTTCTCACTAATTCACCTCTCTTAAGTTACATATTAATTTTTCTTTTCCATTCTCTTTTGCTTTTATCTAAAACAATAACAACCGTAGCATGTTTTATAAGTTAACTATCCCTGGAATTGCTTTCCTATATTTTCCTAAATCAAGAATTGAGAAGTTAAATTTGGTCAATTGCAGAGCCATACCTGTTATAGGTGTAGTTTGCGGTGTTTTGTCATCTGTCGAAATTATGGATTTATTGCTTCCTTTACCTCATCATTCTTTACCCACTTTTTATGGTACTATTTTCTATTCTCCTATTTAACTATATTAGTATTGTTTATGCTCTTTTTTTGACTATTAGGTTTTGAGAGCTTAAGCTTTAGGAAGATATAGGAATTGATTTGTAGGTTTTATGTCAAGGTATTAAGTTCTTTTTTCAATGTATAAGCTCTTTATCTGCTAGTTCTTCACATTGAAAGTTTTGCATTTTTTCATGCTAATGTAAGGATAAAATGGTAAGGCTAATGCTGGATTTAGTAATGCCAGAGCTCAAAGCAAAAACTTATTCTTTGTAAATGATTCTAATGCTATGTTTCTTATAGAATATGCAAAATATTTTGTAGTTGTGGATTTGTTTTCATCATACGCATCCCTAAGTTATCCTCTTTATAGTTTTTGAATGCAAGAGTTCTATTTTTAAACACTTTCAATTCTATAATATAAGTGTTTAATTTGTTTATTTTTTTTACTGAAAGGACTGATACACTGTGAAAAGGGACATATCTCATCTTAATTTATACTTAAAATTTTCAAATATTTGTACTTGAAACTAATATCTACATTGTATGCTCTTTACCATCTACTTTCAAGAGCTGAATCTCTTATGGATGGGTGAAGGTGTAAAGTTGATGTCAGCTTAGGCATTATTACTTTGGTAATTTTTCTGTAGCATTTTCTCTCTTCTCTTGCGAATCTTTTACTAGCTAAATTTCATAATTACTCATGTATACTTATGAGCATGTTTTAGCTTGTATTATTTCTTTACTTCACTATGATATGAACATAAGTAGTTAAACATAAATTGCTCCTTTTAATACAGTTGAATTTCTAACATTTTTTTCTCATAGGCAAAAATTCTGATAGTTAATATTTAAGATGGGGTATTATCAATCTTGGATTATTCTTTGGATCATGGAAAATGGTTAATTTGGTTCTCAAGTTAGGCCAGGGCTCAGCTTGAAATTGGATTTGGATTAAGTAAAACAAGATGGTATAAGTTACTTAAAGATAATCCTATATTAAGCGCGAGAGAAAAAAAAAAGTGAGGTTTTAGTGGACTAAAAACTTTTTCTCTCGTCTATTCTACTGTGTTTTTCTCCCCTTTTACTGTACTTTTTGATGTTGTGTATACAGCTGAGACTTGGAAGGCAGTGCCCATTATAACTGCAGTGTGTTGTGCATATTTCTCTGCAATAATACAGGGAATTACATGTTATAAAATTCGATACTCGCGGCCTACAAAAGCCAAGTCCCTGGAACTGTTACCCATAAGCATAAAAACTTTGAAACTGTGATTACAGATGCCAGTGTTCAAAACCCCAAACCCAGATCTTGCGTTTTAAGCCTAAAATCAGCCTGAAATTTTAAAATCTAAAAGGTGATTATATGTGCACCCCACACATCATTCATAACAATGTCGATGGTGGGTGAACTTAGTATTTTCTGTATTTAGATCCGAAAGCTTTATTGTGACCCAAAAGCGTAAAAGTTTCGAAACCATTTAAAATGTAAGAAACACGAGTAATGGATTTGTATACAAATCTTTTTACCTGTGTTATTTAAAGCTCGGACTACAGTAGGCAGTTCATTTTATGGGCTCAGTTCTCTCCTACACACGTAATGCTTGCTAGTGGACCACCATTTGAAATACTAATATCTTTGTATATTACATATTAAAGAAGTTGTCTGCTGAAGCTATTTTGTTGTTGCGGCCCACGATTACCAACTTGACAATTTGTCGTTAGCATTTCATTGCGCTGTTTTTGCTGCACGCAGAGAAATAATATTTTTAACACCGATATGAACGATTGAAGACTAGTCCTAACCATAAATATTCTTTCATAATGATTCTTTTGGCGTTTTTTATTTGGATTTATATCAAAATAAAAGGTTCAATTATGTTTGTACCGGGATCAAACTTAACGATAGAGTATTGTTGTCTGTACTAGTACCTCATTTTATATTCTACTTTTTTAACTCCTTGGAGTTGATTATGACTAGCTGTTTCGTAGAAAGTGTTGGTAAAAGAATTTTATTATTATGATTTGTTAAGTTTGGACTTTTGTTCACTACCATTTACAAAATTAAGGCCAAACGGCAAGGCTTTTAAAAGACTAAGAAGAAGGAAATAAAAAACAAATCCAAAAAAAAAGCAAAAACATGCAGAAAAAGAAATGAAAAGAACCAAAAAAATATGAAGACCACACCAAGAAAATTCTCTCACTAATGAGGAGGGTTTCTTGGTTTCATCAAGCTTCTAAAAAAAAAAAAAAATTTACAGTTGGAGAATCCGGACAGAGAACAAGGACACAAGACCAAGCGCACACAGAGGACAAGTATGCAGACAACAGTTTTTGTTCCAATAGAAAAATTCGGAGTCCAATAACAAAAGAAGTTGGATCATGCTAGAAATATACAAGGTAAGGTGGAGTCCTCTCTTCAGTTACAACGGCCAGATTGACTGAAAATCTCACTCCGCGGCACATCACATAATACATGATTATATATTTATATCAAAAATCATGGGTTCTGATATATTACAATTAAAACAAATATTTAATACTTAAACATGGACAATTATATATAACCTGTGAAGAGAGACGAGTGGCTATGTTAAATTAAATCGTTCACAAAGTCACAGAAAGTTAAACTATGATATCTATATAAAATCTTCTACTTTTAAACACGCAAATTGTTATTCTGCGTTAATTCATCAATAATCCACCAACCAACTTCAATATATAGTTATTAGCACAGTGGCACTTATCATGTTTTGCATAAGACAAACGTTCAAAGGAAAAAAAACATATTGAAATCTTTATTAATTAATCCTAATAGCTACAGCTGGTCGGTAGAACGGCTGCATACTGTCTGTCCATAACATCAATGAGTTTTTGGCTATAGCACCAGCATAAACAGAAGAACCTTCGTTAATCTGCAAAATTTTAGAAATATGGGCATGAATTTTCAAACCATTCACCATATAAAAAATAAAATATGAGGCCAAATAATATTTCAAATGACGGACAAAATGAGAAAAAAAAAATAGTGACCAAACCTTAGTGTTGAAGAGAAAGATATAGTTGTTGCCTATATGGCCGCTGGCAACATGGTAGAGGTCCAACTGAAGCTCGTCAAGAACCTTGGAAACAAACAACAAACAATCGACTTCTTGCGCTGAACAAGTTTGATTGTCACTTCATCATCAATGATATGAACATCAACCTCATTGTCCTTGGATTTTCTCTGAAGCCAAGAGGCTCCTTAAAGATGCATTGTAAGACTGTTCTGGTTCGACAAGAGGTTTTATGTTATGACCATTGTCATCTTCTCTCTTTTGTCTCTTGCTCCTCTCCCTAGCACATCGTTTTTTTTCCACAAGTAATTTGAGTTCATCAACTGTTCTCAGAAGCTCTCTGATATACTCGGTAGCATCTCCCACTACTGATGCTCGATCATTCTTTGTTGTAAACATTATTGACAAAATAACCCCAGCAAAATAAATATAATCAAAGGCTTAGCTAAGCTAACATAGATGAAATTGACTCATTTTGATCAAAAGCAGCGTGATTTTGATCATCAAACGGAATTAAAAATTAATTAAAAGTTAAAAGAGAAATATAGGAACGGGTTTATAAGACGGAAATACCTTGGTAGGGTTGGGAACCAAATTCCTCAAGGCATTGAACTTATCATTCATTTGTTCTCTTCTTTAGCGCTCGGTAGGGATGTGCTTTTTGATCTTCCTGGCTTCCCTCCGTCTACCAATACAAGCCATGTCCCTTGTGACCTCCGGAACACCATTATCGAAGTGGCCACCATCGCCATCTTCGTACAAGGCTCTGCTTCCACCTCTTGAAGCTGGCAAGCTATAGACTTCAGGGATAGATTGGAACAATTCCCTGACCAAAGGAGGCTGTGGGGGCAAGTTCAGATGAAATAGTTGATCATACAAAATGGGAGGTACATTTGATGTTGGAAGGTCTCTGGCAAAGCCCAAAGGACTCCTATGGTTTGGGTTTGTGAAGGAGATGGATAAATCTGAGAGCAAAAAGGAGGTTGTGCCTCCGGAGAAGTGAAGGAGATTGATAAGGTCTGGTACTTGGGAGTAATGAGTGTCCTGCAAAGGAGTGAAAATATTGGTATAAAAATTTTGGTAGCCATTTTGAACCAGGTCATCATGTTCATGATGATTGAAACTCATCTCATCATGATGGACACGTCTGTCCCAATTCAACTGAACGCAAGAAAGAACCTGATAAGAGTCATGAATCAAATGGGTATTACCAATAGAATTTTCCAACTTTTGAAGTTCGAGTTCCGTGAAGACAACTGCAGCATCTTCTTGGACAAGAACGCTGTAATTTTGGCGGCGCGGCCGAGGGTAATAGAGTTCACGGTCAGCGGTGTTGTGATGGTTAGGTACCGATTGAGAAAACCCATCATCAGCACCTTCTGCCATAGAGTTGGGATCAAAGCAATCTGTCTCTTCATACATTTTTGGGCGTTTATGTAGTTTCTGCGTATACTAGTCAATAATAGAAAATATATATATATATATATATATATATAAATTATATGTACAATAATAATCGAAAACTAACATGACCAAGAAGTATGAGCCTTGAATGAAATAAAGCTTAACCTTTTAGTTTGAGGATGGCACTATTTAATAATCTCAGCACAAAAATATAGACAAATTCTTGATTTTTGATAAAGAGAAGTCGTCTACCGATGTAGAATGAAAAAGTAAATTAAATGAAAATCAATATAGAAGTTCGAAAAAGTATGCAGACCTAAATGAAGAAGAAGAAGGGGTGGTAATAGTAAGAAAAATGGAAACCAGCTGAGGAAATTTTGAGGCCAATGTCCACGAATGAATAAATAAATCCTTACCTTGCTTATAGTATTTGTTTGTCTCTCTTCTCTGGTTACTTTATTTGACTCTGATTTTCTCCTTGTAGAGTTTGTTACTAAGATTCCCATCTTTGGACCCCCACTCATACTATTCATATTCTGATACAAGCCGCGTGAGCTGCAGTTTTGGTACTTCTGCTTCATTCTGCACTGAAGATGATTTGCTGCTCTCCATTGCATTACACTGTTCCGATCATACTTATGGATTACAATTACATTATTAACGAGGCAAGAATTTTGAACATGTATTTTTATTTTAATTTTCTCCTTCGCCGCTAACTATTTTTTATTTTTTTCTCATCTTTCTACCATATTTCTTTTCCATGTTGTGCCCTTTGTTTTTCAGACAATGGCATAGTTGTAATTCGATAATTCATGCGATTTGTGGTTATTCTGGTAAAGATAGTTAGTTTGGGTCGGAACTGTAAATTACTGTGTTTCATTTATGCACTTTATGTTCGACCCACTAATAGTTAAAAAGAATAGTACTCATTCCTCCACGTAAAACACTCACTCAAACTAATTATCACAACCGTTCAGCCTTCGACAACCATAAGGATGCATTTTTTATTTGGATTGTTTCTTTCCAAATTAAAATAAATAAAACTTCCTAATCCAACATCAAATAATTCATAGATTACTAATAACTACACTTCATGTAATGTTTATAATGCCTTATTTTATAATCGACAAACAATAATAGTAATAGTTCCCAACCAAATTTAAGCATTAAGATGTTTCTGTAATCATAATATATTAATTACTTTGACAATCTATTTTTTCTACTCTACTTCTGCATTTAAAGTCAGATTCATCACCACATTGAAACCACTGCTCTATTACTTTTCCAGGTTCTTTATAGAGCATTCATTGAGGCAAGCAGTTTGAAATCTTTCCCCGCATAATGTTAGGATTCAAAGAAAGACTAAAGAGCTTCACATGAACTAAATTAAATGGAAAACGAAAAAAACCTTTAAGGCATAAAGATAGCACTAAAAACCAAACCACAGTGATTTAACATCACCAAGTCACCTTGTTTTTCTTTGGTAAACAGGTCACGACCATGACAAATGCAATGAATCATCCCAGCATGTGAGAAAAAGCTGAGGACAATTGGAATACCACGTGGTAGGCAATAAATAAAATCAAAACAAAATCTTTTCCTATCTCTGCAGCTGATATTCCAAGTTCTAACCCAGACTTCTCATTTCGCTAGTTTTAAGGCTTCAAAATATTCCTAATAACCGCAAGGGATGTGCAGACTTACGACCACACTCATCAAGTGAAAATCAAGATTCAAGCATACCCAGATTAGGGACTGGATCAAGCCTGCTGGTAGACGGCCAAATACCCCTCTCAAGTCCCAAATTCCTGCTCTTTGTTTTCTGTTCAATGGTTTGATAACTTTTGATCAAGTATTTAAAAGGAAAAAAAATAAAACATAAGACCTTAACATCCCTTTCCATCTAACAATTAGTTTGATCCAAAACTTAGAAGATAAAGGGCTACCCAATTTTCCAACTCGAACAAACCCAGATTATTACGTGAATTCAAAACAACAACTAATGCAATATGATCAGGCTTAAAACCTACACTTTGCGTGCTCAGGAATATGTCCAATGCTTCATTAAATTTACCTCGCTGAGCTAGTTCTGTTATCATGAAATTCCAGGAAATAGCATTTTTGACGGGCATCTCATCAAACGATAGTATGTTTCTACGTTTCACATATCTGTATTGTTAACGTAAATCTCATCAAAAATTTTTAATGAGAATTCCAAGAAACAACATTTTTAACACCAATGTCTCGTCGACGAAAACATCTGCATTGAGGTTGAGATTATTATCAAAAGGATATATTTACAAATCTTAATGCCCAAATTCAATTCTCCCAAATTAGTGAAGCCAGAGAGCACAATCTTAAGATCTGCTTGGCACATGTCAAAGAGAGAGAGAATAGCTTCCTCGAGATAGCCAAGCTTAACGTAAGCTTGAATGAGCGTGGTCCAAGAGGCCAATTCCTGTTGAGGACCTGGCTGGAAGTGAAACAACTAGTGAACAGCCTTGATGAGCCCACAAACCGCGCATAGTCCCATCAAAGTGTTGTAAACGTACACATAGGATATCAGTGCCGTCTTGATGGAATGGGCGTGAATCTGTTGACCTACTTTGAGGGATCGAGACTGTAACACGCCTTAAGAATATAGGCCAGGGTGTAAGTGCTTGTATTGAGGCCTTTAATCAACAACTCTTTGTATAAAGCAATTGCTTCAATGGAGTTGATCTTCGAATTGAAGGCAGAAAGACAATAGATAAAATGCTAAAATTATAATTTTAATGAACTAATTAGTTAAAATTTTTTATATTATAAATTTCCCAAGTAAGTTCATACATAAAATGTTAATGTTGCCAGGGCACTTTCATCTTATAAGAAGTTAGTAATGCTTTAGATCAGGTGATGCATGTTTTTACTGAAGATTTTTTGTCTTTTTTAAGACATTGTTTTTAAACGTCACAAGCTAACTTATTTCTTATATTTAACGAGTTAATCATTTATGATGAAAAAGATAGTTTTAAGATAATGATTCTCAATTTTTGCATAACAAAGTTGTATAATACGGGATAGAATTTTGAAATAATAAATTTTTTGTTACTAAGCTAATTTGTTTGAGATTGTGTGAATCTAATTTTTTTAAATTTATCATATAATTTTTTTATATTTTCATTATTCTTTTAGAAAAGAATTTTTTTGTAAATTTATAGTATATTTTTTAAAAATTATATACAAAATTTTAGTATAATTTTCTATGAACAATAATTTGTTTTATTGGGAGAAAGCGAAGGTGGATATAAATTAAGGACGACAAAATTTTTCATGAAAGTTTGGAGATGGTGTAATTTGGGGCCGGGGCGGGGAGTATAAAAAATTTAGATAAGATTAACGGAGTTTTTTGAAATTTCCCCAATCAAAATATTTTAAAGATGGAAAAAATTTATATTCTGTAACGATGAAAATTATAATATACGATCAAAAGCAGCATATTAATTAGAGCAAAAAAAAAAAGGGCGACAAAAGAGGGAGCTAGGCGATCGAACGAATTCTCCAAAGAGCCTGACAACTGGAGACTGGAGCTCTAACGGCCTGGAGAGTGCTTCTTTCTCAGAGGATTCACAAACAACATCAGATATCTGTGCCTCCTGAAATCTGGATAGCAAGTTTTAACCCTAGCGAATTGATAAATGGCGGAATTCATGGACCTAGAGGCACAAGACGGAGTGAGGATGCCGTGGAACGTTATTCCGGGGACGAAGCAAGAAGCAAGCAACTGTGTTGTGCCAGTTTCAGCCATCTACACTCCCATCAAGGCTTTCCCTAACATACCAATTCTGCCATATGCTCCCCTTCGCTGTCGAATATGCCGCTCCATCCTCAATCCATTCTCCATTGTTGATTTTGCTGCCAAGATCTGGATCTGCCCTTTCTGTTTCCAACGCAATCACTTCCCCCCTCACTACGCCTCCATCACCGATGAAAATCTTCCTGCTGAGCTCTTCCCTCAGTACACTACCATCGAGTACGAGTCTCCTGGGGAGAAATCATCGGTCCCTCCGGTTTTCATGTTTGTTGTTGATACTTGCATCATCGAAGAGGAGATGTCCTTTCTCAAGTCCGCTCTTTCTCAGGCAATCGATCTTTTGCCTGACAATTCCCTTGTCGGTCTTATTACTTTTGGTACTCTAGTCCACGTTCACGAATTAGGATTCGGCCAGATCCCCAAGACCTATGTCTTCAAGGGTTCTAAAGACGTCTCTAAAGAGCAGCTTCTGGAGCAGTTGAACTTCTTTCTCAAGAAGCCCAAGCCCTCCACTGGTGTGATTGCTGGTGTTAGAGATGGCCTTTCTTCTGAGACCATAGCACGCTTCCTCTTACCTGCCTCCGATTGTGAATTCACTCTCAATTCGCTCCTTGAGGAGCTCCAGAAAGATCCTTGGCCCCTTCCACCCGATCAGCGTGCCAACAGATGCACTGGTACCGCCTTAAGCATCGCTGCCAGTTTGTTAGGAGCTTGCGTTCCTGGTTCTGGGGCTAGGATCATGGCTTTTATTGGTGGTCCGTCTACCGAGGGTCCAGCTGCTGTAAGCATTTTCTCTTTTTTTTTTAAAAAAAAAATTCTTTTGAATTCTAATGCCATCTAATCATTAATCCTTCCAGAGAAGTTCAATTCCTTTTTTATTTTTTTTCGTTTAATTTTTATTTAATGTATAGATTGTGTCAAAGAACCTATCGGAGCCAATTCGTTCTCACAAGGATCTCGATAAAGATTCTGCTCCTCATTATCATAAAGCTGTGAAATTCTACGACTCACTTTCAAAGCAGCTTGTACATCAAGGACATGTTCTTGATCTCTTTGCTTGTGCCCTTGACCAGGTAAGATTCAGGGTTACTTTTTGTCTGATACATAAGATACATATATGTGCTGCCTTCATGGATATAAAATTTATTTCTAATTGTTTCTCTCGCTTTACTCACTCTATCTAGGTAGGGGTCGCTGAACTCAAAGTTGCAGTTGAGAAAACTGGAGGGCTTGTTGTGCTTGCAGAAAGTTTTGGCCATGCCGTATTTAAGGATTCCCTTAGGCGTGTTTTCCACTCTGGCGACTATGATCTTGGACAATCATCAAAGTAAGGCTTCATCAGTTTCATCTTGTGCTACTACTTGTCCAGATTTTCAGAGCGCGTACCATATGCCTGTTTCGAATCTAATTACAATTCCTGCTTGTGCAACTGATTGGTTCAGTAGTTTGCCGTGATAATCAATTATTTTCTCGGGATTGTGCAATGGTGTTTTGCGGACACTTTTACTAAGGCCCATGGGCCTTTTATTTTTATATAATCCTCTTTATAAAAATGTTGATACTTGAATGGGAGCTGACTCTGTCTTTCACAGGATCGTTCTGTCCTCCTGTTATTGAATTTAGAATGAATGGAACAGGCTATCCATCCTAATCTCTTTCTCTTGGCATGCAGTGGTATATTTGAGATAAACAGTTCAAAAGATATCAAAGTTCAGGGTATTATTGGCCCTTGTGCATCTCTGGAAAAGGTACAATTCATATGGTTTATGAAATTTCTCTGTTCTGGTGGCTGTATTCGAAATGTCTAAATTTTAGTGTTTTGTGCAGAAAGGTCCTTTGTGTTCTGACACAGTTGTCGGTCAGGGGAACACCAGTGCGTGGAAGATGTGTGGCCTTGACAAAGCTACATCTTTATGTTTAATATTTGAAATTGTAAAGAAGGAAATCCCAGATTCCACCATACAAGCCACAAGCAATCAATTTTATTTCCAATTTTTGACTTAGTATGAACTCTAAACTTGTGGCTTCCCGAGTAGTTACTTGTCTTCTTGTTTTGCTTGGCAAAGATGAAAGCATTTGTCTCATTATTTGTTGTTTTGCTGCAGTTACCAACATAACTGTGGTCAAATGAGACTTCGTGTCACAACCCTTTCAAGAAGATGGGTCGCTGGACCTGGAAGCATACAGGCAAGTTCTACTGTCCTCTTGTATGTAAAGTATTTGAACATTCTGTCTCTTCGGTCCTCTTCATGAATTAAATTACTGATTTCTTTTCTTAAAAGTATGAACTATCATGTTGAAGAGCGAGCTATGGTTACTTCATCTTGACACTCTTTCAATGGTCTTTAGTAACCGACTTTGGTGTGGAAAAGCTTTGATTATAAACCTGATGTGTCTTTCTTACAAGTTGAGCACCATACTTTTGGGAAATAAGGACAAAGAACATAGCTTGGGAAACAAAGTAAAGTTAGTTAAATAAGTGTTAAAGTTGCACTTTTGATTGTTTTGGAGGCTGAAATTCAGCAGGAGAAAGAGGAACCCTGGGCATCACAACTGGAGGTATTAGGAATTAGAACTAAGGTTCTTTGGCATTGCCACACAAGTGGATGCATTCTACACACAAAGAAGAATGATAAGGAGCTGAAAATGCTCACATTAGATTATGTTTTATTTGCATGTCCCTTGTTTTTCCTTTACTACTTTATTTGGATTTGAAAGGAATCATAATAGTTACAGATGGCAGTTTCCAACTTTGTCATTACCCATTTTGATTTTGTTTTCTAAAATCATCTCATGAATCTACTTTCAAATGCTTTAGGACTTGATTGCTGGATTTGACCAAGAAGCAGCTGCTGTAGTGATGGCACGCTTAGTTTCTTTCAAAATGGAAATTGAGGTGATAATTTAAATTGTGTTTGACTAACTATTTTAGTTATATTGTTATTGATAGAAAATATCATCGTGAATTTTAAAAAGAAAAAAGGTAAAATTTATAAGTTTTAAGACAATGCACTTTTTTCCTTGTGCATATTCAAAAGTATTTGATAAGTTCAAAGTTATGGCTTTCAAAGAAATGGGAAGCTATTCATTTAAAGGAACTGCTAATACAGAGTACCCTTGTTTCGTCGGCTATACAATATGAACATAACCAGTCAGATGTCCAAACTTTGTTACTGATTTAAAGCATATCGGTGTTTTGGTTTACTAGTTGTGTTATTATAGATATGGTCCAAGGTCAATGGAATCTTTTAATTTGACAAATTAGGACACAAATTTTAAGTTCCTGTGTGTCTTTTTCCTTTTTTTTTTTTTTTTTTTTGCAATTTCTGACCGTTTACTGTGAGACCATTTTTCCAATAATGACATGTTGCAATTATCATAAAGGTTGAGTTTGATCCTATAAGATGGCTGGATAAAGCATTGATACATATATGTTCTCGGTTTGGAGATTATCAGAAGGACAGCCCATCTTCTTTCAGCTTATCTCCACGCTTTTCCATTTTTCCCCAGTTTATGTTTCATTTACGGCGTTCTCAGTTTGTTCAGGTACTTATTCTTCTTTCTAAGATAATCACATTTGCTTTGGCTTCTAATGATCTGTAAGTTATATAATTATTTTGCTATTTATCATTTAAGATCTTGTGGTGATTATGTTCTTACAGGTCTTCAATAACAGTCCGGATGAGACAGCATACTTTAGAATGATCCTGAACCGAGAAAATGTCACCAATTCAGTTGTGATGATTCAGCCATCATTGATTTCTTACTCATTTCATTCAGGGTCCGAACCAGCTCTATTGGATGTGGCTGCCATTGCAGCTGATAGAATCCTGCTTTTAGACTCTTACTTCACTGTCGTTATCTTTCATGGTGCAACCATTGCTCAATGGCGAAAAGCTGGATACCATAATCAACCTGAGCATCAGGTAGTTTTATTTGGATGTGGAGTAAAATAAGCAATGGCCATGCATTACATAAAAATCACACTAGGTGTGCTCTCACATGTCTGTATTACAAATTCAATCTTCCATATTATGTTGTTTTCATCCTAGCCCAAAGATACCCAGTATAACATTCTTTTTTTTTGGCTTTTTTAGTATTTATAGTTGCAGCTCCATAACCTGGCAAAGGTGGTGGGCTCTAGCTTAATTTTCTCTCTTTTTCTAAGATTATAATTTATTCTTGCAGGCATTTGCACAGTTGCTGCAAGCTCCTCGCGATGATGCTAGCGTGATAATGAAGGAAAGGTTTCCGGTACCTCGTTTAGTCATTTGTGATCAGCATGGCTCACAGGTTAGTAGCTTTTTTAATGTTAAAAAAAAATCCTTTAATTGTGGGTGATTATTGGCTTGCTGCTTTCTTCATCCTCTGAGGGATATCCTTTGATATCTACCAATGGATGTCTCCTCTTATGTTTAATCCTTATTTAAGGTAAACACGCACTTGATTCTAAATGCACAGGAATATATGTGCCCTAAATTACTGGCAGTATAGATGACTTCATACCTCTGTTTGCTAAGCTGTTGTCTTAAAGTTTGATCTTTGATGCATGGTGATTCCTGTTGCTTTTAAATCTTTTCAAGAGATGACTGCTCTATCTTGTTGAGATTTTAATCAAGATGATGTTTTGTGTGTTTTTCAAAGAAAAATTAAATAAAATCCAATACCATGGTCCAACTGATGGGCTGGGAGAAGAAACCACTAATCTTTTTATTAGAAGTATGTGTATAAGAATTCTCAGGTGTGGACACTTGTGTATTTTTGAAATTTGAACCAGCAACTGTTTGGGATGAGATTTGCTAAAAGACAAAAAATTGTCTACTTTATTGCATTTGATTATGCAGTTCTTTATACAAAGGATTATTGGTGCTGGATTTTAACAAAATATGAATGTCTGTGGAAGAGGATTCATTATATATTTACAACATTCTAAATCTCTTGTTTTTATAAAAGGTAGGAGTTAGTTCTTAACATGTTATTCCTTTGCAGGCCCGTTTTCTTCTGGCAAAATTAAATCCTTCTGCAACATATAACTCTGAAGCTCAAATTCGAGGAGGGGACATCATATTTACTGATGATGTTAGCTTTGAGGTTTTTTTGGATCATCTTCAGAGATTAGCAGTTCAATGAATCTGACAATGGTTTTGGCAATTTTGTATAATTTGTTGTACAGTTAATGCATGACTTTTTATAGCGCTGTTTTGCTTTGGTTTTAACATTTGTGAAAATTACTTTTCCTGCAATTTTGATATACGTAGTAGTGAAGGGTTGAAGCAGTGGATTCAGTGACAATCATTTCAAATACACTTACGAAAAAAAAAAAACAGTTTGACTCCCAAGCCGCTACTTGTGGTTGTTTGAGGTAATTTTCTGATCCTGATGCTATTTAGTAATTATAAGAACTGGGGTATCTTGGGCACTTCGAACGTGTTTTTGTGTTGTACTTCTAGTTAATTTTGTTAATTTTTAAAGCACAATAATTTAAGTATTTGGTAAATGTTAGTTTTTATTTGAGAATCAATTTTTATTCCTCACTCATGCTTAAACTTCTATTGATTTCATTTCGTAGCGGTTATAACTCTTAAAAGCCGAACTCTTCCTTCACCTTGTATGCAATATTTCGCGCAAACCTAAACCCGTTGGAAGGTTCTTGATTTCTAATTTAAAAATGAGCAAACCAAATGTATCAACCAGAAAAGCTTTACACCTGTAAACTTTGATTTGTATAAACACCCAATGTATTAGACGCCCGCTGGTTGTGTCTGCTTATTTCGTAGTCTTATTTATATTCAAGCCATGTCTCATCCAAGCAACGGATTGTTGCAGTAGTTGCAATATTATCTTAACACAAGTTACACTGTCCCTGCTTTGAGGAGACTTAATTGCCACTAAAGATCCAGAAAATGCCCTCATGGAGCGGTAGTATCCTGCTTCTCGCAGCATCTATGATTCAGCACTGTGGTTTTATACCAGCTCATAAATTTCGCAATGAACTCTGTAAATGAGGGAAACTGATGTTAATAAAAGTAATATAATAACATCAATCCTTGTATATGCTCAACTGGCTTAAGGGTGTTGACATTAAGTGTGAAAGACATGGGAAATCCGCGTTAGAAATGAAACATTATGCTACGATTAAGAATATCGTTGTCTGAAGCTAATTTTTCTTGCATATGGAGTAGGAGAATAAACGTTGGTCAGTCTTTTAACTGCACAAAGTTTTTGGAAAAAAAGGCATGAATAATGTAGTTCATTCACCGCGAATGCAATTTATATGTTGCTTAACTTCCAAGGCATCCCAAGGCATTTTCATTTTGCAAGCTAAACAGGACATTCCGAATTCTGATTATCTCCTTTTTGAAATATAAATAAAAATTATTTGAAGTGAAACCTGCACATTTACTCTTTAAAGAAAATAAAAAGAAGAGAAAATTGGAAATCGTAATTAATGTTTACCTTCGATCCTCAAGAAATGTTGAACGTTCTTCTTCGTGGGGTCGATGAACCTCTTACCCGTTTCCTCGTATCGACTGCGTACAAACACGAACGGCTTCTCATTGTCAAATATACCTCTATCATCCATCTGGAATAAAAATTATCACCGACTGCAGTCATGCTATCAATTTCCTTTGATAGTGGAAAGAAGAGAGAGAAAATAAAACTTGACAAAATGAAATTTCGCTACATCATGATTGTAATCTTCATGGTCATACATTGTACTCATCATATAGACCGTCAATTTGGCGATGTAGTCCCGCATCCAAATGCTTTTTCAGTTCTTCAACAAGCGACTGCAAACGAGGATATTGTATGTTGAGGAAGATATTTAACCAGAATTGAAATTAGAGCTACCGATTACAAGCTTACCTTGAAAATGAAATGAAGAGATACGTCGTGCTCTATAAGATTCTGAAGCTTCCCTCGGATAATATATAGCCTGCAAGTGCAGAAAAAATTCAAACACTATGTAATAAATGTATAACTGATTGGAAAAATATTTTATTTGAACTTGAATATGATCAAGAATTTTTTAGTAGAATCACTTGGTCTGGTCAGAATAGTCGCTTAATTCCACCATTTTCTTGTATATTACAAAACAACCGATCCAATTCCACTTTCCTCCTTTATTTAATATGCAATTAGATCATCAGACATCATATAAAGACAATCTGACAGGTGAATCAAATTCAAAAACCACATCTGAGCTTCTGAACGCCCAACATATGCTGGATGAGAATTAAGCTTACTGTTTTGGGCTTTGCTCTTCGATAATTTTCTTGGCAATATTTGTAATGTCGTCTTCCCATCCCGTTAAAATTACTTGATCTTCCGTAAACGGATAACTGCACTTGCATAAGATCACATAAAATATGCATACATAGATGAGAGGAAATGGAAGCAATTTAGAGAAAACATGTCTTCATCGGTTTAAGAAATGAAATAGTTCTTGGCTACTCACTTCCTCTGCCAGGAGGCCTCAAATGAGCGAATGGCTTGACGAAGATTATTCTTGGAATTCTGAGCAATCTTTTCAGCTAATTTGTGCGGAATTTCAATGCCTTCTTGTTTAGCTATAAATTCCAGAACTTCAACTATCTAAACATGTAAGCGAAAACTCATCAATCTATATATTAATTATTGAGATACGAGAGAGGGGTAGCTAAATTATTAATTATGTCCTCACCTTTTCTTTTGAAGGCGGAAAAAGCTGAATAACAGTGCAAAGCGACTTAATTGGTTGAAGTTTTGAGACATCAGAGCAGCAGAAGAAAACCTTATTTAATCCTTTGTACCTTTCTAATAGCCACCTGATGTATAGTAAGGCATCTGTGGATAGCTTGTCTGCTTCACATAAAATAATTGCTGCAAAGCAAAAAATCGTAGTAAATTGACAAGCGTACATGGATATATAATATATTTACCTTCTACAAATGCAGTGCAGACTTTGCTTAGCTAGGCCAAAAGAGCTGAAAATTGATTGAAGCAAAAATACCTCGAGTGTTGTCACTGTTTGACTGCGAAGCTTTACTGAATATCTTGCTTTGCTTGTCCTTCATTAGTTCAACGATGACATGCTTTTCATACCCTTTCAGATCAGAGAGATTAACTTCTACATGTTTTGAAGATTCCTTTATATTTACTTGGATGCTACCTATGGCTTCCCCCTGTGACAAATTTGAGGGCGACTTATACCAGGTAGTAGTTTGATTAGAAATTTCAGTAAGTAATTTGTTTGCTCTTCTCTGGTTTGTTATGTTTTCCATTTTCGATTCAATAAACGTAGATAACACATTAAAAGTGAATGAAAGAAGAAATGAACTCTGAATAACTGAATGTATGCAAGTAGAATGTGAGAATTACCTTCAAGTCAAATACCTTGCTCTCCTCTCTAGTCTGTGCAAAACAACAAACGGATTCTTATCAATGATTTCTTACGAGCGAACGTTAAAACATAATTTTTTCTTGTTTATATATACATATATATATATATATATGTCATTCATATATACATATATATATGTCATTCATACGACTTATGCAGCAGCAGATAGGTGAAAACCAATGTTCAAACTTTCTGTTACTCTACACCAATATGTAAAGGAATGCTACCATCCTATGACTTGGGAAAGCCAATGACCTCGTTTTGGAAAAAAACTTTGGTAACTGCATTAACTGACTACTACGATATATATACGACATATATCAGACAAAGATGAGAGAGAAATTCTACAATTTTTTAACTTAATTTCCAGGGATTTATATCAGCGATTGGTTAAATAAGTGCAACATTTATCGAACACAAAAAGAAATTCCGTAAAACTGAAGATCTTGCGCCATCGCTGAGTATGCCTACTTTAGATGTTTAAGCATAAATTGTTCCCGAGGTTGTAAGGATTATTATATATGTATCATCTGTGTGTGTGTGTGTGTATACATATATATAAAACCTGGACTCTGTCAGGTCCGAATGCTTCTCGAAGCATAGCCCAAATCATGGTCCTCTTTCCCACCCCCGGAGGTCCTTCTAGTATAAAATTTCCACCTCCTCCATCTTTGACCTGCGGCATTCAATTTATTGTGCTTGCACAATGTAATCGAGTTTAAATTTCCAAAAACCAATGCCAGCAAAGACAGAAAAACACTTGACATCTCACCAGATCCTGAAGTTGAATGGCTTTCTCTCGGTTGCAGATGAAATCTTTTAATGTTTTGGGCTGGTACTTACTTGCCCATGTAAACTCCTTTTCGTGCTTCTCTTCGAAATTCTCTTGGGTATTTGCTTCCTTCTTCTCATCATCTTCATTAGCAAAAAGACTTATATTAGGTTGCAAGGTTATTTCTGATTCTGTTTCTGATACTCTCTCCCTCAATGGCTTCTCCTTGTTATGCAATGATAAAGCATTAGCTTCCTCTTTATCCGAATTCATCTCCTTAACGGAAGTTACTGCAGCTGTTCCTGCCGAAAATGAAGTTGTGGAGTAAGCAGCGGGAGCTTGTTTCTTTCCAGTTGTAGCATTAGCACTACTAGTGCTACTGGAATTGTTGAAAGCAAGATAATCTTCCTTAGATTTGAAAGTGAAACAATAGCTCCATTCTTGCATCTTAGTGATGAAAGAGGAAAGAGAGCTGGAAGTAGAAGTGGCCATAGTAGTTGCATGACTTTCGCGTCCAGGACTTGACACAAGTCTTTCACGATTGATGACAAGGGATGCATCCGTAAGTCCTTTGTAGTAAGGACTGCATTTGTCGTTCTTTTCGCCAACTCTAATGGCATTGAATTTGTTATGAATAATAGGCGCATGCCTTCTGTTATGAGCCTCAAGACTCTCCTCGGTTAAATCGGAATGTTTAGAAGACGAATCGCTGTTCTTTCTTCCGGGGATAATAAGGTTGCCCAGTTGATTGATGTTACTCCAGTGTGACCAATACGAGAACTTCGATGGGGAGCGAGCCGACCCACCAGATCGGTTCGAGCGAGGGACAAAAGTGTGATTTTTGGTTGATGATGAAATCTTGGGATAAGATGAAGAGCGTGGAATTGATGATGGACTCGGCATCTGATTTGCAGAGCTAGGTTTGCGATAGTTGCAAACTTTAAAACCAAGAAAAAAAGAAAGAAAGAAAGAATAGAAAGGAAGAAAGAAAATCTGTCCTTAATTACAAGAGATACTATGGACAGATCACGGCATGAAGGTGATGTGATGTGCATTTGGGAAGGAAGGAGGTTTTCTGGTAACTTCCAAGGATAACGATGATATCAATGATCGATAAATATAAATTTGGCGTAAAAAACTATGGATCTTGTTGCACGTGAGGCGCAAAACAGCTAGTTATCACAAATTTTTGGGAAAAGAAATGAGAACTGAAATAGATTTCGTCCATGCATGTGAATAAATTTTCCAGCGACTAGCTAGCTATGTCCCCTGTCCTCTCACATCCTAATTTTCTAATTGGACTTTCTTCTTGCTAATTTAATTAGTTTCCTGGTCAAACTTCTCGACGTTGGAACTTATAAGTGGTTATTATAAAATTATCTGCTGGCGTTATTTCTGCTAAAACCCATTCGCTAATTCTCACATACCAACCTAGGCTAGGCCCAAAGAGTTGAATCAACCCAACAAGGATTTATTCTTCTAATTTTTTTGTCTCGCAGCTTCTGTTGTAAAATTGGTGTAATTACATTGGTGATGGAACAAATTCAGTCAGTTCTCATTCGCTTAAAAGAGTTAATTTTACAGGATCCAGTATGCTTGCCGGCAATTGGGGACTGGCTTAAAATTGCACGAAAGCAGAAATTAGGTTGAACCATGTTATCCAAGTCTAATATAATGGCCAATCTTTGCAGTTGCAACGTCCATCAAGTACTTTCTTGACGAGAAACAGAAATTTGTGGGACCTGACTGACCCCATTTCCATATTTGAGCCGAACTTACATTATTTTAATCAATATTAATTCTTGTGGCGATGGTTGCTTTTTTGATTGGGCAATGATATCGTTAATTAATTATTCATCGGAAAGAAATTGTGATTACTTTGTAAAATTTCAGTAGCTTACATAGCCGTAGCCAAAAAATTAAAAAAAAAAAATTAAACAATGTGCTCGAGCCACTAGGTTCCAACCATTAAAATTAATTGCAAACTTGCAGTATTAAATGGAAAAAAGGAACTAAAAGATCCTACATTACATTACATGCTTAGATATTACATTACATGATGATTTACCATCCCTCAGTCATATTCTTCACCAAATCAAGCGTATACGTGTCTCAATTATTGAGTTGAGTGTACTGTTGATTACGTAATCTGAATCACCACCTGGGCACAGTGCTGGCTGTTGACAAAGCCCGAGTTTGTGCTGGTCAATTTGAGAATTTTATGTACATACACACAGATATAATAATAATAATAATAATAATAATAATAAAATTATTTTAATTTAAAATAATTACGTAATTTGATAATTTTAAAATTTTAATATACTTTTTATATAATTGCTTTAATTTAAAATTTTCATGTGATTTAATAATTTTAAAATTTTAACAAATATTTTTTTATCTCTATTCTCGTATTTTTATTAAAAATTTTAATATTAAGATTTGTAATTATAAAATACTAAGGTTATATTTTTGTTTATTATTTTTAATTATTATCAATAGGTTTTATTTTGAAAATATTTAATTATAATAAATGGCCATCCTCGACTAAATAAATTAATTCTTAAATTTAAAATCAAAAAATTATCTTCTCCAATTTGGTATTATTATTCTTTTATACTTATAAAAAAGTACATACATATATATAATGCAACACTTTTATTAATTCTAAATCTTTTATGGTCCCAACATAAGGAGCTGATGGTGAAATATGATCCATAAAATGGAACAACACGAATGAATGAAGAATGGATGGGATTGGATAATCGAGTGAGCGAATTTTGTAATAGTGTGATTGGATTCTATTAGTATACTATTTAATATATATATATATATACACACACACACACACACACACAATTGCGACTAGGTGACATTATATTATAAAATTTCTACTAGAAAGTTATAGACATATGCATAGGCAAAGAAAAGATACAAATTAGCTGACCGATCAAAGGTTTCTGAACTCAAAACCACTTGGCTCTTGGGTTTGACATCATCATCATGCCATGCCACGGGACGATGGGAAAAGAAATAGATGGTCGATGAAGTGGAATGTGTGTTTTTCGATCGAGTAGGAAATTAGATTAATAAAAGACCTATGTACAGTAATAATGGTATAGTATAACCGGCGACCCTCATTATTGATTGGCCCTGTAAGCGGAAACCTAACTGGTTGTTGGAGACATGGAAGAAACTCATAGCCCCAATCCGCGGTATTTTCGGTTAATTAAAAGAGTGGGACTAATTAATTGCCCACAGTGCGAAGAACAAACTAAACAAATACGAAACTGAAGGACTTGAATTATTTTTGATTTTTTTATTTTTTAATTAGACAAATAATATGTGATACATTTTATAATAAATTATTTATTAAATTAAAAATTAAAAATTATTAAATATATTATGTATTATTATCTTATTAAATAAAAAAAATTACGAAAGAATTCTAAGTACGAAGCTGAAAGGTGGCTCGCGAGAAAGGGCAATAGCAATTTATATTTGTTTTTGAAATCTCAAATCAGAGAAAATGGTAAAGTAGTCGAGATAATGCGACAGACGCACACCTCAAGCTCATGCTCACGTGACATCTGTTTCCTGGATGAATAATGACCCTACTAATTTATTGGTTTAACTTCCATTTCCGCTTGCTTTGTCAGTCTCCGATGGGACTTTAGCTATTAATTTCATCAACTAAAGCTAACTTACAGATCAGGTTCGGATATATGTTGCCGTGCCGAGTGCTTGCCAAGGATTATGAAACCCAACTCATCTTCTCTCCTCCTCGCTCCGACATTTTTTATTTTTAACTCTTTTAACTTTAACCTGACCCCTTAATTAATTATTTTCTTATCATATTAATAAATCATCAAAATAAAATGTAAATAGTCCGTGTTATGAATTATTTTGCTTGAAAACGAATAATTTATTAAAAAGTGAACATTATTGATCCTGTAAAAAATATAGATATATAAAGAACAAACTTTTGGTGGTGGGAATCAGCGAATGGCTGGCTGCATTTGTTATTTTATTTATTTATTTATTTATTTTTACAACTGTCTTGTAATTTTAAATATGATTGACCCTTAAATTAATAAATTAAAAAT
The DNA here is from genome assembly GCA_032401905.1 of Swietenia macrophylla. NCBI lineage: Eukaryota > Viridiplantae > Streptophyta > Magnoliopsida > Sapindales > Meliaceae > Swietenia > Swietenia macrophylla. Next base: position 7,357,108 of record CP135579.1, on the reverse strand, counting down.
AAATATATTTATTAATAATAAATATAAAATTAATAAAAATATTATTATTTAATTAATATAATAAAAAATTATTTTATTTTTATAAATTTTTTATTTATTATTAATAAATATATTTATTTTATTTTATTAATTCACCGAATAGCTATAACTATGGCTGGTTTAGTGTATCGTTTTTTTTTTTTTTTATTTTCCTTGGCAGTTTGATGTGTGTATGACTGGTTTAGACTTGGAGCGTCGTCAAGCTTTGTAGACCAGCTCCAGCTGAGGGCTGACCTTCAGCTCCAAAGACCAATAGACTCCGGCGGCGACGGCGACGGCGACGACGATAGCAGTCATCAGCAAGAACCGGGTGATGTGGTGGCTCGTAGATTAAGAGGTCGACCACCTGGTTCAAAGGACAAGCCGAAGCCACCAGTCATCATAACCCGCGAGAGTGCAAATACATTGAGATCCCATATCTTAGAAATAAGCAGTGGGTGTGATATGTTTGAATCTATATCGACGTATGCAAGGAAGCGGCAACTTGGGATCTGTATATTGAGTGGAAGCGGTACAATCACCACGTAAGCCTGAGACAACCGGCAGCAGCAGGAGCTGTGGTAACGTTGCACGGCCGTTTCGAGATACTGTCTTTGTCTGGGTCGTTTCTGACGCCGCCGGCACCACCTGGTGCAACTAGTCTGACCATATATTTGGCGGGGGGACAAGGTCAGGTAGTAGGAGGGAACGTAGTGGGTGCTTTGATTGCTTCCGGGCCAGTCATCGTGATAGCGTCTTCGTTTACAAACGTGGCGTACGAGAGACTACCACTGGATGAAGAAGACCAGGAGACGCCTCTTCAGATGGCGCAGCAGCAAACGGTATTTACTTCTCACTCATCGATTACTGATGGTAACATACTGTAGTTAGCGACCAATGTTTAGAACCCTCAAATTCGGGTAGTCTTCTGTTTTCCAATCTGCCGCCTAATAATTCTCAGTTACCTATCGATGGCTGGGGATAAAACGCTGCAGCTCTGCCGCCTTATTGACTAATTTTTTAACCTTCTTTTTGGATCGCAATATGTCAGGTTAGATAGTATCAATATATCCAAAAACCTTATATTTTTGGTACTCCACCAATTCATTTGTCCAACAAATCAATTGCCTCTTGTTTAATTTGTCTGCTATTGTATGTTTTCCGTTGATCATCTCAACATCATCTTCTTCGATTTAGATCCCTCCTCTCTTTTTTTCTCACGGTAAAAAAAGGGATATGGAGTATTATGATTTCATGACGATTTTAATTTTTACAACAGATCTCCAACTTCATCGCAGCCCTTAATTTACTAACTTCTACGTAACTAATGTATAGAGTAGATATTAATTGTCTATGCAAATACACATCGAGCTTCCCATCAATCTGACAGATTAATTAATAAGATAGATATATCAACATTACATAACATAACTAGCTCCTTTGAATGTTTAGGGTTTCCATGTAATTAACCATTTTTTGGGGAAAGGCCGTAGAGGGACTATGTATGTTTTTATTGTAGCGTCTGATTTGTCCGGGATCACAGAGAGCAGAGTTTCCCACTTGATATATAATTAATGTTATCGGAAAGATAAGAGAAAAATAAAATGCCTCCTTCTTTCCTCTTCTTTTTCTTTGCTTAAAACACATTTATATTTTATATTTTTAGTTATTTTGTCAGTGATAAAATATTTTCATCTTTGTAATAAATGAAACGTGTTGTCTTATTTCAACTTCTTTAGATAGTTGTTATTATATATAGCTTTTTCTAGAAGGCCAAAAAAAAAAAAACAAACGCAGATCGATCTGAAGGCTGGCCTTTCGAAGGAACTGCATACAATGATTTGCTTCAAAATGATCATATATGGTTGTACAAAATTAAATGAGAGAGATAGAGAGAGTTCTTCAAAATATGTTATTACTTTTATCAAATTGCTGAAACTACTACTCTTCCCGGTCTCTATTAATAAATTAAATAAGCTTCAACTTCGAAGGCAGTTCAAGTCTATGATCAATAAAATAGCTGATTCACAAAAATAAAATCTTGAGGATGAGACATAAGCTACGCCAAGCGAATTAATATTGTTACACAATTCATCGACATTTAAGTGCATTATCTTGAACAATTTAGACATTTTTTAGTTTTTTACTCCATCTAATCATGGTTGGGCGGGGGGGTGTGTGTGTGTTTGTGTGTTAATTTGGTTGTCATATTAATCCCTTTTATTTACATGTTAATGATCTTTATATGAAAACAAGCCTTTTTTAGATCTACGAGGGGTGTGTGTCTGTGTTATTACCTTTATGCAGTTTTTATTTGTTAGTTTTGACTTGTTTCGGATCAAACAGCCATTCTTTGCGGAATGCCCGGTGGCTAGATATAAAAAATATTTTTATCGTTATGCATGTGTATCTATACTGAACGAGATATATTATGTTGCTTTTTTTCCGAAAAAAAGGAAGGTTAGTATGTAGTAATTACCTGCAGGATGTGATTTAAATAAAGCTTGAATGACAAGGGAGCGTATGTGTAAGATGTTGAATTATCACCGGCCCCTTGTTCTGTTAAAATAACAATACCAGTATGTCATGGATCTTATTTGACCAAGTCATTAGTATAACGTTTGTGGGTTTGTTTGTTACGAAGTCTTGTGTTAGTGGAGTTAGTTTTTACTACATTTAGAACAATTTTATTTGAGTTTTGTTAGTAACGTGGAATCATGTAGTAAAGCAACATGGCATTCTCTTGTATGTCTATATAAGGTAGACCATTTGCATCGAATAACTTTAAGGTCTTCTTTATACTACTTATTCATACTGTTTTATTCTCTTCTTTTCAACATTTCTGATATCAGAGTCAGGTTGGCCGTAGGCATCATATATTAGTTTTGTAAGATTGTTCTGTCGACAAGATGAGTGATCTTCAAGTTGTAGGAGGAATCAAAAAGCTCAATTACCAGAATTACAACACTTGGTCAACCTGTATGATGTCCTACATGCAAGGCCAAGATTTGTGGGAGGTCGTCAATGGAAGCGAAGTTATACAACCGGTGGCAGAGGATGCAAATGGTACGTTAGGAAAGTGGAGGATAAAAATAGGAAAAACGATGTTTGCTTTAAAGACTATGGTTGAAGAAGATGTGTTGGAACACATTCAGAATGCTAAAACTCTAAAAGAGGCTTGGGATACATTCGCCATGCTTTTCTCAAAGAAGAATGACTCGAGACTTCAACTTTTAAAAAGTGAACTTTTGCCGATAGCACAACGGGACATGATGATTGCTCAATATTTTCACAAAGTGAAGTCGATATGTCGTGAAATTTTTGAATTGGATCCACAAGCTCTAATTGGGGAAACTAGGATGAAAAGAATAATTATCCATGGTTTAAAACCCGAATATAGAGATTTTGTTGCTGTAGTACAGGGATGGCAAAATCAACCATAACTTGTTGAGTTTGAAAATTTGCTTGCCGGTCAATAAGTTATGGCAAAGCAAATGCGAGGAGTATCACTAAACGGTGAAGAGGAAGCTCTCTATGCCAAGAAAAGCAAATGGAGGTCCAAGCAACAAACGAGTGGTGGATTTACAAGGAATGAAGATATGATGAAAAGTCATCAAGGCGAAGGAAGCACTCGTTTAGAGGGAACTTCGAAGAATCATGGCAATAACAAAAACTTTGAAGGAAGATGTTATAATTGCGGCAAGAAAGGTCACATGGAAAAAGTTTGTTGGTCAAAAAAAAGTCCGTGGAAAGGAATGCTGTTACTTCTAAAAGTGAAGATGAATGCGATGTTGAAGCATTATTTGCTTTAGAAGAGGAGGAATTTGCGCTCACCGCAACATCTGAACAGATTGATTATGAAAACGATTGGATCGTTGACTCGAGTTATTCAAATCACATGACTGATGATAAAGAAAAGTTTTAGAATCTGTCAGAATACAAGGGTAGTCGATTGGTGGTGACAGCTAACAATTCAAAGTTACGGATAGCTCATATCGGTAATACCGTAGTCTCTTCCCAATGAAATGCTAATAAGGTGTCACTTCAAAATGTTTACCATGTTCCAAGTATGAAAAAAAAAAAATTACTTTCGATAGCACAATTAACACCGTCGGGCCAATTTATTTTATTTGGTCCACAAGATGTAAAGGTATATCGTGACCTTGAGATTTTAGAAAAGCCAGTGATGAAAGGACGAAAATTAGAGTCAGTCTATGTTATATCAGTAGAGACTGCGTATATAGACAAGACAAGGAAGAACGAGATGGTAGATTTATGGCACATGCAGTTGATTCACGTTAGCTACTCGAAACTAAGTATGATGATGAAAAAGTCAATACTAAAGGGTCTTCCCCAACTTGAAGTAAGAACAAACACAATATGTGCAGAATGTCAGTACGGTAAAGCGCATCAGTTGCCATATGAAGAGTCCAAGTTTAAAGCAAAGGAACCATTAGAGTTAATTCATTCTGATGTGTTTGGCTTGTCAAACAAATATCTATGGATGGGATGAAGTATATGGTGAGCTTTATTGATGATTTTTCTAAATATGTGTGGGTTTATTTTATGAAGGAAAAATTGGATACTTTTTATAAGTTTAAAGAGTTTAAGAAGCCGGTCGAAACAGAAGTTGGTAAGAAAATTTGTTGCCTACGTACCGACAACAGGGGAGAGTATACTTCAATTGAGTTTTCTGATTTTCTTCAAAAATGCCAAATACACCGTCAGTACACGTGCCAACACTCCGCAACAAAATGGTGTAGCAAAGAGAAAGAATAGACAACTGGCAGAAATGTGGCGAAGTATGTTACATGCGAAGAACGTACCTGGAAGATTTTGGGCAGAAGCAATGAGGACAGCGGCATTCGTGATCAATAGGCTTCCTCAACAAGGGTTATGTTTCTTTTCACTTTTTGAAAAATTATGGAATATGAAACCTACAGTAAGCTATTTTCGAGTATTCGGATGCGTCTACTATGTTTTTGTACCTAATCATTTACGAAGCAAGATTGACAAAAAAGCCGTTAGGTGTATTTTTGTGGGATATGACAGTCAAAGAAAAGGATGAAAATGTTGTGATCCTATAACTGAAAGATGCTACACGTTCCAAAATGCGGTGTTTGATGAAACGTCTTCATGGTGGTCCTCAAAAAAAGAGACATTACCATATTCGAATGTTTCTAAAGATGAGTAAAAATCTTCTCAAATTCAGTTGAGTTTAGATAAAGTTGAAGATACAGATGTTGATGGTAATGTTGATCAAAACATAGCTCAAAATTCTTGGCAAACACGTATCTACCATCAACCAAGTGCAGAAAATGAGTCTAGAGAAGCAGAAGCACTAGCTCCACAATCTTAGCTTAAAAGATCAACAAGAATTCGAAAGCCAAATCCTAAATATGCCAACACTGCTATTGTAGAAGAAACAAATGCAAAAGAACCTAGGTCATTTGAAGAAGCATTTCAGAATTTTGAGTGGATTAAAGCTATGGAAGAAGAAGTTACTGCGTTAAAACGAAATGAGACTTTAGTACTCATGCCAAAGCCTAAAGATGTAATACATATTTCTTGCAAATGGGCTTAAAAAATAAAGTATCGCACAAATGGATCAATCGAAAAATATAAAGTTTATCTAGTAGCTCGAGGATTTTCTTAACAATTTGCACTAGACTATGATAACACTTTTAGTCCCGTTGCAAAACTTACAACTATGCGACTCTTACTTGCACTTGCAGCTAACAAAGACTAGAACTTATTACAAATGGATGTGAAGAATGCATTTCTGCACGGGGAGTTAGATCGAGAGATCTACATGAACTAGTCGATGGGTTTTCAGAGTAAAGATCATCCCGAATATGTGGGTAAGTTACGAAAAGCGGTCTATGGGTTAAAGCAAGCATCGAGGACTTGGTATGGTAAGATTGCAGAATTTTTAACGCAAAGTGGTTATTCAATGACACCTGCGGATTCTAGTTTACTTGTCAAATTTAATGAAGAGAAGCTAGCTATTGTGCTAGTGTACGTGGATGATTTAATCATCACAGGTGATTGTGAGAAAGAAATTATTCAAACAAAGGAGAATTTATCAGTTCGTTTTTAGATGACAGAACTTGGACTGCTTAAACACTTTCTTGATCTAGAGGTTGATCGTATTCATAAAGAAATATTTCTTAATCAGCAAAAATATTCTAAAGATATGTTGAAGAAGTTTGGAATACTTGAATGTAAACCAATTTTGACACCTATTGAACTAAATGCCAAAATGTGTGCTCATAAAAGGAGAGATTTGGAAGATGCAACAATGTTTCGTAAATTAATAAGTAGTCTAATTTACTTAACTTTAACTATATTTGATATTTCATATGCAGTTGGTATGATGAGTCGGTATATGCAAAATCCAAAGAAGCTTCACTTGCAAGTAGTTCGGCGAATTTTAAGATATGTAAAGAGTACACTTGGCTACGGTATTATGTATAAGAAAGGTGAAGATTGCAAACTGATTGGTTATTGTGATGCTGACTATGCAGGTGATCATGATACTCGATGCTCAACTACCGAGTATGTTTTTAAGCTTGGGTCAGGATCAATTTCTTGGTGTAGCAAAAGGCAACCAACTGTGTCTTTGTTAACAACAGAAGCAGAGTACCGAGCGGAGACAATGGCAGCTTAAGAAAGCACTTGGCTTATGCAATTGTTGAAGAATCTCTGTCAACCAATAGATTATGCAATTCCTTTGTATTGCGATAACTAATCTGCGATACGTTTGGCAAAAAATCCAGTCTTTTACGCAAGAACAAAACATGTAAAAGTGCATTATCATTTTTATAGGAGAAAAAGTTCTGCAAGAAGAAATGAAATTAGGGCAGATTAAGACTGAAGACCAAGTTGCAAATTTATTCACAAAAGGTTTATGCATCAGCAAATTCGAAAAGTTTTGTTGTCAGCTTAGTATAGTTGAAAGAACGGGAGCTGGTGTTGAGCGAGATTGTTAAAATAACAACACCAGCACGTCATGGATCTTATTTAACCAAGTCATTAGTATAATGTTAGTGGGTTTGTTTGTTACGAAGTCTAGTGTTAGTGGAGTTAGTTTTTACCGTATTTGTACTAATTTTATTTGAGTTTTGTTAGTAACGTGGAATTATGGAGTAAAACAACATGACATTCTCTTGTATGTCTATATAAGGTAGACCATTTGTATTGAATAAATTAAGTTCTTCTTCTTTATAGTACTCATTCGTACTATTTTATTCTCTTCTTTTCAACATGTTCTTCCCTTAATTAGGTTCTTATTTAAAATAATTCATCACCTTAGTTAATTTCGTGCTACTGTTATTCCTTTTTGTATAAGCAATTAGCGGACATTAGTACTTGTACTTCAGCTGCCGCAACCTTGTTGGCTTTCCGATCTCCAAACAGGATGAACCGTTTGTAATTTTACTATCATTTTTAGCGTGTACTTAATTAGTCCACTGGCGCAATTGTTACCCATGCATGCATGCATGCATGCGGGCGCTCATTTTCCATCAATGGCCTTTCACACGCACTATGGGCTTATTATAAGTTATAATCTGACACAAATGATGGTAACCACTATGCCGTTAATTCATCTAGAAGCGGATAAAACTTCTAAAAACATCCAAAAATTATATTACTAAGAAATTGGATCTATACATCCAAAAAAACATCAATATTCTACACATATAACATATATAGACATGCAAAGCTGGAAGATAAACGAATTTGCCGCACGTGCACAATCTAATTAATTGATTCATGTAATATTGTTTGACATGCTTATTAATTTCTACATAATAAAACAAGCATTTGGATTTTCATCGCTTAATAACTGGGGGGGGCATATAAATAATGTATAAAATAAGTAGCATCGCGCTCATTGCTTTTAGCCTCCACCTTAACCTCTTCCTTAAATACAATAATTTTAGTTGATTCTATGGATTTGACTTCAACTGCTCTTTCCTTAGCTTTTGTTTATTCCTTTTTCTGTGGTTTTGAAGTTACGATTTTTGCATGTTTGTGCACCTTCTTACGCAAGTATTTTTGGAGTTTATCGGGTCCCTTGGACTGTTAACGTTTGAGCATTGATATCAGTTTTAACACTGTCAATACCTGCATTAATTATTGAAATTTAAACTAGTAAATCTAGCTTTATATATAATTTTTCTTTGTGTTTAAGTAACTTTTTGATCAAGTCATGCTCGCATTTGTCGCAGTCCATGTGAACCTTCGCCGACGTTGTGCGTACAATTAGCTTCAAATTGACAAATCAGTTTTTAAGTTTGCGTAATTATACGTCCATACATAGATTTTGATCACTTAAAGTATGTCAATTTTAATTTAAGCAGATATCCATATGACTAACCTAGTGATAGCGTTGACAATAAATGTTATCTTCTTAATTAAAGCAAGTATATGGGCGTGTGTGATATATAAAATAAAATCAGAACAAAGTAATATCATCAAACAATTCATACCTGTGAACGGCCTCTTTGATTTGCTTGGGTTTCTTCTTCGCGGCGGCGGCACTATCCTTGATTTTGACTTGGGGTGATATCAACTTAACTTTTTTCTTACTCAATTTTTCGATTAATTTATGGATTTTTATCACTACTGTCACGCCCTTAGCCTTAATTTAAGATTGCTAAATATTAACATCCAACACTTTATACCCCTATCCTGCACCCAAAAAGGCAAAGCGTTCTATTATATTATATTATATTCCACCAACGAAAAAAGTAAGACGAATGAATCGAAACATGGAGAAAGGATGAGAGAGCAATCATTTTAAGTACCTCGTTTTCTCAAGAGAGGCTTTTTGATCCTACGAGCATGTTGCGGGCAATGCAGGTTAACTTTGTAATCACCAGCAATCACCCCATCAACTTTCTTTTCTTCTTTCACTGACATTTTAATTGGCAACAATATCTCTCAGTTTATTATTAGCAGCAAATTGAATTAGTACAATATCTCTCTCTATGTTTGTAAGTATAATTAAATCATTCATTAGACTAACTAAGATCTAGCTAAGATGTGTATTCAATCATGTGGTTTGGTCTGGTTTTGCTTGGTTTTTCAAAAGCAATTTGCTGGTGGCATCCGCTAAGGGTAGTTCACCGGATAATTTGAAACTTGCAACTTACGAGAATACTATGCTTTTTTCTCTTGTTCTTCAAGTTCTTTACAAATTGTAAGAATAACTTGCTACAATACTATGCATGGTTCTCTTGTTCTTCAAGTTCTTTACAGATTGTGAGAGCATGTGATTCATTCCTCTGACTACCTCTTAATTTGTCGATATCATAATTCTCTAAATTTATGGATAAGTTTACACATGAAATCTATCATCTAGAACTTTTACGTTAGGACTAATTCACATTATAAGTACATGGTGGTTCAGTAAAGGAGAAAAATAAAAGTGGATGTAAATCAAGGCCAAGTCTACTTATTATCAACAGATCTAGCTAAAACTTGTTGATTGAAGTTCACAATTCTAACTAAACAATGTAGCTCAATCACAATATTAAATACGCAAAACTAAATTAGAACACAATCAAGAATTAAAATCACAAAATATTAACAAGAAACTCAAGGAAGGAAGAACCCGTCTGCAATCTACTTCAAGAAGCATTCTGTTTTCATTTTTTTCATCTCTCTGTTTTCAGAATACAAAACTAACGGCAATTATAATTTTTATATGCATTGATCTACACGTGTAGCTTTCTCATTTGTTAAAATAACAAATTACCACAATATCTTTCTACTAAAACAAAATTATTATCACAGAACTAGAAGAAACTTAAATACAGACGATAGAATTAATAATTAATATTGCAGGATTCTCGTGCAAAAAATAAATAAATAAATAAAAGAAAATAATGGATAATATGTAGAATTAGAACGAATAATCGATTCTCGAACTGATTTATTGTAACCGAGTAATGGTGGTGGGAACTACTGCTGCTTTATTAGTTGAGGTGGCTGCAGCAGCAGCAGGTGAAAATTGAGGAGAATGCTTAGCTATCTCCATCTCTGCCTTCTCTGCGGCCTTTGCCACATGTAAATCCATTTCTGCTTCCGCCTCTCTTGCCAATCTAACCTCGTGAGCTACATCCACTCTCGCTTTCGCCAAATCCCTCTCCGCCTACAAATATAATTTAATCCATTGCTTAAACCAACAAAATTAAAGTACCTAACCCAGCTTATTAACATTTTATTATCTATAATTAACATTAAAAAGATATAGTATATATATAATCTTTATTACCCTCTCCTCAGATTTTGCAGCGGCTTTGGCCTAGCGCACGGCGCTCATGTCATTCATCTTGTCCTTAATAGCTTGCATTATCCTAAATTAATTCTCTGCACGCTGGCTATAATCTATCGTCTATACAACTCTGTAATTAGACGATTGCATCTCAGTTGAAATCTATGCTTATCCAACGAACCAGCACGTATTCCTCCACCGGGATACACCTCTAATGCTGTATGCATGACGCGTATCAATCACCCAAGCCGCAAGTTCAAGTTTTTAACGATTCAAGAGGAGGGTCCAAACCTCCGATTCTGAAGTTCCAACTTCAGCTAATATATTGGTCGTGAAGGAAAATTTGACCAACGTTTTATTACCATGTGTATGACTGTAATTACGATAAAATTTTAATAATTTCAATAACCATATGATTAACTAGCTCCACTCGCTATCACTAAACAAGATAAAAAGAAATTACGTAGAATAGTCACACGCTGAGATTTGCGAACACAATTAGGCGGAAACCAGTTGTACTTTTACCTCGAGTCTAGATCTAGACCATCAGGAAAAAAAAAAAGTTAGGTTGATTGTGCAAAAAACCTACGTAGTTAACTCTAACCTCGGACATTGGCAAGCAAAACTCAACTCTCTGGAGCATCATAGAAACCAACGGCTTTGTTTTGTTATATCAATCAATTTATTATTTGGGTAAATTACAATAGCTCAATTAAACAAGCAGAACCATGACAAAGACGCTACTATCAAAAATCCGCAACACAATCACAGTTTTCTTTCCACTTGTCAACAACGAACCTACCACAAATATCTAGCATCCACGGTAAGTAGAAAATGAGAATGGTGAAAGCAGCAGAGGAACATGAAAATATTCCCGCTTCTGTGACTCTTTGATCTCAAGAACAATGGAAACATTGGGAAAGAATCCTGCAGGACAGTATTTGCCAGTGTTAAAAGTTATCCAGTAAAATCCAGGTTCAGATCTTCGACCATACTCATCAGTAGACCACATCTCCCATCTTTATCTGTAGCTGAAGACCCCCGGAATACCCACCCACTTACATCTGTCTCACCAAACAAGGGCTGCCAAATGCAATAATTGTTAACATGAAACTCTGTCAAAAATGAGCTAGATAAGCAGGGAAATATACCGTCAGACAAAATCATTGTCTGCCAAGAATCTTCGTCATCTGAATCATTGACTACCTCCCATAAATAGTTGGTAGCTCACATCGTATTCGTATAAAATGATTACAGTTTTTTCTTAATTTTTTATTAGTAATTAATTTTTTTATTCACAAATTAAAAAAATAAAAATTTTTGATATATTTTATATTTGTACATTATTAAATTCTTAAAAATCAAGCATAAAAAAGAGTAAAAAAGATTATTGTGCGTGTAAAAAGAGAGTGTATAATTTACCTTCAATTCTGCAAGTATTTCCGCGGTGGTCCTTCCAGATGCACATACAAGAAATATAAACCCAAATGTTCGGCTGTACCGAGCATTCCAGTGGGATAGTTCCTACAACATTTAGAAAAGGAAAAATGCACTGACGATGCTTGTTAAGTGGACATAATTCGATACAAAAAAGAATTGGCTATGATTTGGCTAACCCGCAGGCTAGATTCAGTAGCGGTAGCTAAAGCAGTCGATTGCTCTGCCTTGCGTCCCCTGCAAAAAGACGGTTAAATATATAAGGCGCAGTAACTAACAACAGCAGTTGCTGAAAGTAGAATGTGTTAAAAGTGAAATTGAAAGTAATAAGACAATCGTTAATATGAGAGAGATGGGTAAGGAAGAGAACCTAGAAGAAGGAGATTGATCTATCTGAAGGTGATCCGAAAAAGCCTCAAGCCAGCCATTGCATCAACCTGGAGTGGAAGTTGTAAAATTTAGTTTAAAAAGACGAAGGGAGAAATGTAACAGTAAATTAAACGAGAGTGATGTACATACCAAGTTGAACCAGATATGTCGGGCGGCAGAGACGGCTTAACCGAAGGGGGAAAAAGGAGAGGCCGATGCCATCTCTTTGGCAAATTGGGTGCTACCATAGCATCCAACAACAACTCTTTCTCATCTACCATAGCAATTTGAGGAAATATGATCCAGTCCCAATCAGACTCAAAGAGAAATAACACAGAAAATATTATCTTGAAATCTAACCCAATATGTTAAAAAGTTATAACTTCTTATTATTTATAATTATGCTTCTGTTTTTTATAATTGCTCGCCCCGCGGAGAAGGAGAGAGACAAGAGAAAGAAAAATATTTAATTTTTTTTAAAAAATAATCTTTTTTTATTAAATTAATTAATTTTATAATTTATTTATTAAATAAATTAAATATTTTTTATAACAAAAATACCCTGATATTAATCATTACATATGTGTAATCGTTTCTATTTTTTTCAATTGCTCCCGTCGCAGTGAAGGAAAGTGACAAGAGAAAGAAAAATATTTAATTTTTTAAAAATAATATTTTTTTATTTTTTGTTTTATTAAATTAATTAATTTCATAATTTATTTATTAAATAAGTTAAATGTGAAACAAAAATTAACCTCATAATAATCATCACCAATACCCTTATAGAGGGTGGAATTCGAGCCCACAGTCGCCCGAGTTGAAGTCAGAGAACTTATCCATTAGGCGACGAGCACGCTGTTTCTGTTAGCCGTCACTTTTTGATAATATTGACGAAATATTGACCAATGCTCCTTCAACGAAATTAGGCTTTACTACGAAGCCTCTTTGCTCTTACAAGCGCGAACTGCTAGAGAGATCGCTTACGTTGGATTCGACCAAAATGGCTTCTCTCACTTCTAACCAAGCACAGGCAGAGCAGGTAGGTCTTTTTCTTCTTTTCCCTCTTTATGTGTGTAATTTCGAATCACTGTCTTCAGCTTTATGTCACAGGTTTTAGTAGAAGAGACCTCATTTGTAAGAATATTGACCCTAAACCGGCCCAAGCAGTTGAATGCTATTTCATTTCAAATGGTATTGTGATTTTTTTAAATAATTATTTAATCAAAATTAAGTTTAGATCTATTAGATCGATCTTACAGAATCTTTCTCATTCTTGTTGCCGTTGTTTGTTTGTCCGATTCGAATTATAGACTTCTCGGCTATTGGAACTTTTCCTAGGTTACGAGAATGATTGTAATGTCAAGCTTGTAATTGTCAAGGTACTTCTATTTTTTTACATGCCTTCGTTGGTTCTTCACAACAATTCAGTAAGACCCATCTACTTGCAGCTGAGGAATACTTATCTGTTTACAGGGAAAAGGAAGAGCATTTTGTGCCGGTGGTGATGTGGCTGCAGTCGTTCGTGCTATTAATGGTACTATATGTCTTCCTTTCGTTTTCCCTGGGAACATATGGAGAAGAATGATCTTAAATGGAAAGCTCACTGCAGCTTGTTAATCTGTTTGTTCCAGGAGGTGATTGGAGATCTGGTGCCAAATTTTTTGGCAAGGAATTCATCTTAAATTTTTTGATGGCAACGTACACTAAACCCCAGGTGGCCTGTTTTGCTAAAACTTGAATGATCTTCCATGACTAATCATATTTGATGTATTCATCTTTTGGTTATGCAAATTGTTTCTTACATTTAACATATAAATGTGAGTGAAGGTTTCAATTCTTAGTGGAATTGTCATGGGAGGTGGGGCTGGTGCTTCAGTGCATGGTAGATTTCGTGTTGCAACTGAGAATTCGGTATGTAGTATTTCTCTTTTGATTTAATCACCTTTAATTATTAAGATTAAGTTATTAACATTTGATTTAAATCACTAATGATAATATAAGTGTCAGGTTTCACTCAGCTTATATTGATTGTCTGTATTATGATTTATGCATACTATTATTCTATAATCATTGGCATTCAGCGCTGCTATTTTTTTCCCTTGGAGAGTGCACAATCAGAAAGTAATTGATGCTGATATGTGTTCAGTTTTGTGTTTTCATTGAATAAGGAAGACGGGTAGATGGAAATATGTTAGTACTTAGTAGATTGCCTTTTAAATTAGTGGCTCTAATTTTTCATCATATACATATCTCCTTATTTGACATTTGCAGTTATTTGCAATGCCTGAGACAGCTTTGGGACTCTTCCCAGATGTGGGTGCCTCTTATTTCTTGTCAAGACTCCCAGGATTCTTTGGTAATGCTAGTTATTGTCTCGATTTGCTTATACATGCTCTTAATTTGAAGTTCTTTATGCAATCGTCAAATTGTTACTCTGCTAGGGATGGAATTCCATCCCTAACATACTCTTTCCAAATGGGAGATGATATTGCTTTTCTTCAATAATATGTAAAATTTTGGTTGCTTATGGCCTTTCAGTTAACTGGCATCTCATCTCTGATAAGTGTGGGCTGGATTGTGAAATGATTAGATTGCATCCCACTTGGGAGAACTCTTTAATTCAACCAAGAAGTGATCCTTTCTCTTCTTACTGGTTGATGCCCTAGCATACCCCTATTCTTCTTGCTAACAACTGATCCTATTTTTGTATTATTTTTGTCAGATTGAGAAGAATAAATAATGCAAGTGCATTTAGCAAAACATAAAGATGTAGAATTGTCCCTGTAATCTTTTATAGACCTACCGAGGTGTCCTGAAGATTAAATAATGCAATTGTATTTGACAGAACATAAAGATGTAGAATTGTCCTTGCTATCTTTATGGATTTACCAAGGTTTCCTTGTCTATGTCCTGTACCATGAGTTGTCGATGGTCATATGGCCATTTCATAGTTGTGTTAACTTTTCTAATATGGCGTTAAACTTTGAGTTCTCGCACGTACATAACTATCTTCTACAATTTTTGGCAGGAGAATATGTCGGTCTTACTGGTGCGAGGTTGGATGGTGCAGAAATGCTTGCATGTGGTCTTGCAACTCACTTTGTCCCCTTAACAGTATGCTTCCTCTGTGATTATGATCAGCAGACTGAATATGCTCTTTAGTTCAAATATTAGGTTAAAGCTATTCACAGAAAGTTAATTGATTTATGGAAGATATGCTGAAAATTATAGTCATTTTTCAAAAATCTAAAGTTTAATCTTAATTGCTCTGGGATTGGAAACCGCGACTAGTTTTAGGAAGTTCTAAAACCTTGCCAATGAGCATTCAAGTTAGCCTAATTTAGAGAATTTTTTTTCAGCTTTGGTAGATCTCTTGTACTGGCCCACTTTCACAAGGATTTTGTACTGTATAATATATATCATAAATTAAAGAATGGTTTTCATGGGTCCACTTCACACCTTCAGGTCATGCATTTTTATATTTTATTGCTTATAATTGTTTGAATACTCATGCCACTAAGATTCTACTATTCAATTGTTTTACTTGGTTTACAGAGATTGCCTTTGTTAGAAGAAGCATTATGCAAGGTAGATTCAAGTGATCCTGCCATCATTTCAGCAATTATTGATAAATTTTCTCAGCGGCCTTCTTTAAAAGACCATAGTGCTTATCATCGGTAAGCTTCTATTTATAGTTTCACATTCTTTTCATTTGATGTAGTAGAGTTGATGTAGGCTTATTGATTATTAAAAGTATTGTCCAAGTATTTTGCACATCTGCTGGGTAGGTCAGTCCTTTGCAGAATGGTTCTGCGATTTATCTGTTATTGTAATCAGAGAGAGGGAGGGGGGGAGAGACAGAGTGCTTGCCTCAAGTTGGAAGCTCCACAACAAAATGCATTCTGGGAAAACAGTTAACTTATGGATTGTGAAGGTGTCATAAAATACGAACAGTGTAATAGTTTAAGGAGTGATCTGTTACCTGAAATTTAGGGAGATTATCAAGAGTCCAGCTATATCCGGAATATAGACTAGCCAATCTAGATTTATAGTGTGTTCTGCTGATCCTGATATCCAGTGGTTGCTTGGCGTAGGATGGATGTTATTGATAACTGCTTTTCTCGAAGAACAGTTGAGGAAATTTTATCTGCCCTGGTGAGTTGATGATACACGCACGAACACATGTGCGTGCATGCATATACACACACATGCCCATATACATACTTGCTCTTATGAGAGAGATGGAGTTTTGCTTGCTTGATCATAGACGAAAATTTGCTATTATGTAGGAGAGAGAGTGCATAAATATTGCAGATGCATGGATATCTGATGCTATTCAGTCATTGAAGAAGGCATCGCCAACCAGTCTTAAAATTTCTCTTAGATCAGTATGTGTTTAGCATGCCTTCAATAATTTCATTTCGTTAACACCAAAAGTTTGTTTGAAGTTTTTGAAAGTTTGAAAGTTAAAGCTGATTTTGCTTGTTATTTCAGATCAGAGAAGGAAGGCTCCAAGGTGTTGGTCAATGCCTTATTCGCGAGTATAGAATGGTTTGTCATGTCATGAGGGGAGAAATTAGCAAGGACTTCTTTGAGGTTTCCAATCCAATCTAATATATTCTTTATAATATTCTTTTTCATGTGATTTCCTTTTAACAGTTTGTCTTCTGATACAGGGTTGCAGAGCCATACTATTAGATAAGGATAAGAACCCAAAGGTTTGCTGAACATTCTCTTTCTGTATCTTTACATCTTCTTTGGATTGTTTGCATTTTCCATGAAGTTCTGTCGGGTATACCCTCAATGAGTGTATTGACTCCTTTTTTCCCTTGGGAGTTTGGGAATAACTTCTTGTTTTACCTTGCAGTGGGAGCCTTCTAAATTGGATCTAATCAGTGACAGTATGATTGAAAGATATTTCACCAAGGTGAATGATAACGAGTGGGAAGATTTAACGCTTCCTGCTAGGTCCAATTTGCCTGCCTTCGCCATTGCAAAGCTTTAAGCATTGCCGACATATTATTGCAGCTTGCCCAACAGAAGTCGCCTTATGACATCATATAATAGAACTATTAGAATAATTATGCCTCCAGTTCCGGTTTTATGTATGAATGGAATGCTGGTAGGTTGATTTGTGAATTGGCCAGAAAATAAGTTTGCTGATATTATAGACGAGGAGTAACGCTCATCTTGTCATGGCAAGCACAATGACAATGGCATGACCAAGAATATTGCAATGAGATTAAGAAGTCACGTCTAAATGAATAATATGAACTCATCTCAGCATTATGATATAAGAAATGTTTGCCATAGAAAAAAACAAGTTGAAGGAAGTGAAAAAATTATTTTTGAGGGATGGCAGGCACGTTAGGCGCAGACCATTATCTCCAATTTTTGAACTTGTGAATTAGTTGGCTCTGGTGGTTGAACTAAGATTCTAAGTTGACCTCTCAACTCTTTAACAGTCTTAATCAAAGCACCGTACACCTAAACTCGGATGATATGTTGTTCTCCTATTATATCATTTTGGTTTACGAGGGAGTACTTTTTGTTCATCTGCAACTCTACTGCAATAGTTTGCCTTTTAACATGACAATTACTTGAAATTTACTCAAAAGAGCTTAGCCATCTGCCACTAGCAGAATGGAAATTGATGGCTGACATAGGTTTGCTTGTATACTATTCGGAAAATACCCAAATAAACCAGGTTAGATACGTGGATAGACTGCTCTTGGTCAAACTTGGAAAATTGAGTGGGCTTGTGCTTCGTTTTCATAATTGGTTCACCTTTTACGAGCTATAAAATCAACGTCCTACGTGCCCCGCTCGATATAATTTTCTTATTAATCAGAATTTCTGAAATGATATCATGAAAACATGTCTTCAATTCTTCACTACAGACCATATATTTGTGAATTTCATCAGTGTCTGTCTTGCAGAGTTAGAAATATTCTAATAGCTAACCAAAAAAAATATAAAAATAATACACAGTAATAAAACACGATAATTTATCCAACCCTAAGTAATTAACGTCGACCATTTCATTATTAAAAGTTCACATTTTGTTGACAAAAAATTTTATCTCTAATATAACTTTTTTTTTTTTTTTAAATCCTTCATGATGGATGGATTAGCAAGTAACATTGACTAATCCCAAATACTCCTTCAACTCGCAGGGAAAACAAGGATATTGCCTCCAAGAATTTGCATGCAATTTGAACATTTTCACCGCCTTATCCTTAGCCGACGATCTACCTTCCATGTGCATCAATGTCAAGAATTTCTTCACCGATCCATAGATCAACATTTCCTCTAAAACTCTTTCAGTAGGATGAAAATTACAAATCAACCACATGATCTTCACTCCACTTTTAGTAGCTGTATCCGAGACACGTAATAATTTTTTGGACACTGCTGGGATTCCCATGTCATGCTCGACAAAAACCAGTCTGCCCTCAGCACATTCACATAATAGTTTCATCAAAAACAACATTTTCTCACATTTTGATCTGCTTGAATCCGGCAAAAGCTCGATAAGAACACAAACTGCACCGGCTTCAATGGCTTTTAATCGGCTTTTCTTCGATGGACTCAGTATTTCAATGAGAACTTCTAATGCACATGAACTTGCTTTGGTGCATATCTCATCCGATACAAGCTCTAACAAAGATTTGAAAAAGTCAATACCTTGATCGTTTATCATAATGTTCCAGTCATAATCAGTTTTGGCCATCTTTCGAAATATGGAAATGGCATAAAGTCTGGCTTCGGCGCTTCCTCTTTGAAGAACAATGGCCATGGATCTCATGGATTCAGGTTTAGACAAAATCTCCAAGGTTTTGTCATGTTCCGAAAATGGAAGTTGATAAAGAGCACCTAATGCCTCCTCACAGACTCTAGAAGTAAGAAAATCTGAACTCTCAACAAGAAACTGAACAACTATTTGAACAACGAGTTCAACACCACCAGATCGAATAAAATCAGCTTTAGTCTCGTCATCGACTTGGATAATTGATCGCAGTTTTTTCAGAGAAGTTACTTTGAACGGAGAGGATCCCATGGTGGTGAGAAGAGAAACCAACTCGTCGTGTTTGATGGATGGGCTTGGTAGCGATGGCGATGAAGAAGAAGATTGAGATTGATGATTGTTTAGCCATGCTTGGATGAGTCGCTTGAGTGTGTGGTTAGGTGTGATATGGAAAGTCCGAATGGATTGCATGGTAGCAGGACATGTTTTCTTCTTGTAATTGAAGAACCATTTCTCGATGTTCTTGCGTTCATAGGTAACACCGGTACAGATGGTGACGGGATCGTTCATCAGCTCCATCGATATCGGACATCTGAAATCTGCCGGAAATTCCTTCTCCATCTCCATTGCTGAATTTACGGCAGGATAAGATGGCAAATGATATAATATATTGAGATTGAGAGGGCGACCCAAGAAGGAGTGCTGGTGGTGCAAGTCTTAAAATAAGGAAATAATCAAAGTCAAATATTGGGCTAGATGAGCTGTTGTGGTAATTATACAAGGAAAGATCCGGAAAGGAAATTTAATTTCATTAAATTGCTTTCAATTAATTATTTTTTATAGTAGTTTTTGCCATATTTCGGTCTGACGCATTTACTCGTCTATTTTGTTATTATGCCATGTATCATTTTAGATTTACTCCATCTTATCCTTACTTTTCCTTTCATAATTCTTAAATCATGCCCACACATTTTATAATTGTAAAAAAAAAATACAACTAAAATAACCTGATGATGAGTTGGTATAATTTAATTTTCTGCATTTTTAATTGTGATTTGATTCTGTATTGAATTAGTTTCAAGAGAGACAACCCAACGTAAATCACCATAAATTGGCTTACTAAATTGGTACTTCACTGGTTGTCGATCATACATATTGTTGACATATTTACCAAAATCCGGCTTATTAAATATTAATAAAACTATTATATTAACTAGCTATTTAATAATGGGTCTCATTGGTTGACCATAATTTGCGGATGCGCAGGCGTTATTTGTGCAACTATACTGTACTAATTGAATAAATCCTTATATATATATGTGTGTGTATAATCCCATTTCAGAGATTTGATTAACATTAGATGATAAGAAATAAATGAGTTGCCACACTCTTTAAAGATAAAGATCGAAATGGTAAAGCCAATTCATGGAATAGAGTGCCCAAGAAAATAGTCGGAAAAAGAAAAAGGTAATTTGTTAATTATGAGAATGCAGATAAATTAAAATGGTTGTTGATAATTTAGATTGAGTGCTAGCTTGAAAAAAAAATAAGAGAATAAAGGCCTAGTTGCAAATGTTGACAATGTTCGTTAGAAATATATAAAGAGAAGTACTATCTTATTCTTTCTAATAGTCATAGTCATAGTTATCATGATAATCATAATCATACATGATATTCACATAACATGCTTATTTTTTACAGTAACATATTCAATCTTTTCTTTTAAATTAATTGTTGAATAATTAAGTTCAACATTTTGCTCTTATCAAAGACTGAAACTGTTAAACAGTTTTGCTGACTCTTTCTTAAATCTTACATATATATGTATAAATTGAATTAGAAATGAATTTGTGTGATATTGGGTTGATTGTTATTTATATATGTAATAATATAATCAAACTCAAACCAAGATTATATTAATTTAAGTGATGGTTAAAAGGCACAAAAACACAAGCATTTCTAATTTGTTTGAATGTTTAGGTTTTCAAACAAAAGGAGTATGTCATTGATATAATATGATATCGGTGTGGTCAGAAATGGGAGGAAAATTATAAATTATTTTTGACAACGAGAGTGAGCTTTCCAATCCAATTGTCTATGTAACGCGAAACTATAGGATTTAGCCTAGTTCTAGTTGGGGTGGAGACATTTTCGATGGTTGTTCGAGTGGTAGAGCAAACCAAATCTAGTCGACTGTCTATTTGCCCGACCGACCAAACCAAGTCCAGCTAGCGCGTTGATGGCAATGAGCTCGAAGAGAGCATCCGGGTAAAAGAAGAATCTTGGGACCCACTTGTTGTTTGGGCTTACTTGCGCCTGCAAATAGATGAAACAGGCCCATGCTAAATAGAATGCGCTGGGCTCAGGACAACCAAATGTGGCACTAGAAGATGAAATAGCGAAGTTATGATTTGTGAGTGCGGCGGGCGGCGGAGAGGCTCGTGGGGCCAGGTCAGTTTCTCCTTCTCTGCGAGCGGGCGGAGTGTTGGAAAACTTGTTGAAATGGGGATTTGCAACGCGTATTCAATACGCTTTCCATAAAATGTTATTTGCCCTCCCTTAATTTGAGATTGATTATAAGATTTTATCGAAAAAAAATTACTTCTAAGATGAAAAAAGATTTTAGATGAATTCAATACTAAATAATAATGAAAAATCTACAGTAAACTAAAAACACAACTGTATTTCTTAAAAATAAAGAAGATAAAAAATTAATAAAATATTATGTATATTATATATTTAAAAAATTATCTCATATCTGTATTTATAGATATGGATGCAATTTTTTATAGAAATATATCTCTTTATTTATGTTTATTGAATTAAGTTTTAAACTTAATTAATGACATAAATTAAATTAAAAAATAAAATAACATAATAAAACATTATGATTGTTCAAATAAAAAATACCAAAAACTGACACTACAGCTCTGTGTATACAACCTTCAAAGGACAAACACTGCAGCTCTATGTATGTAACCCTCAAAGGACGAAAACAAAATACCGGCCACCACGGCCTAGAAAGTCTGGCTCCAAGGCTTCTGCCTTTGCTTCTTATTTTCATGCTTGGGGCGCTGCAGCTTAGAGAGCTGAGGCTGCGGCCCCAAGGTTAGCCATACACATGCAGGTATAATCTTACTTCCATTCTTCATTATGGCTTCTGTTTTGACATGTATTGCGTGCAAAACTTTAGTTGATCCATGCATAATTCTTCTTGGAAAATTATATGTTCATGCATAATTATTATATTCAAACAAATCCAATCCAACACGGAGTTCTCGAGGACCAATGATTTGATTTTTTTTTTTTCTTCAAAACAAATGATTTTTATTCATCTGAATTGTAATATGCAATGTTGAATGTGGATTTGAACAAAAAATGAACTCAAAGAATTATAAAAACAGGAGTAGAAATCACTGAAAAGATCTTCAGCATTGTGCTATTATTTTCTTACTCAAAGAAGAAATTGTTGCCAGTTGTCATTTAGCCAACAAGGCAGCTATATTCACAAGATTGTCACTTTCTCTTCTTTATCTTCATAAAACTATGATGCTTGCCAACCAAATGACCTAACTCATCTAAAAAATTGCATGATCGTGTAAGCTTCTATCGCTTAGTTTTATGATAATATGCATTTAGTATCTGTGTTTCTTAGTGATCACGAAAGGTTTGGAGTAATCGTGATCAACGGCTACTTCCCTCGTCTTTGGTAGCTCAAACTTCAGTTGCTTTGCACAACTTTAACAAAACCTTGGAATCTTGTTGTTTGGTCATATTTTGGATTTCTTTAGGTATGTCCCTTGACATGTTCCAAAAATTTGAAAGTATAGAATAATTTTTACTAATCAAGGGTGGTTCCTCAATTGACCAAACTCATACGGTGAGACATTTCATCAAATACTGAACAAACAAAATAAAATAAGTAGGATATCGGTTACCCACCCGAGCATCTTTGATTTCGCGAACAATATCAACTCACGGGATTCGATCATCAATGGCACCAGAGTCTGCAGCCATATTAGGGTCGTACCATTCTACTCCTCTTCCTCTTCCTCTATTTATACTTGTTTGCTTCAGGGCAAATCCTATTTCCCTCCCTAATTTTCTTAAACCAGCCATTGCCATGAAATTTCAAATTACCGTTGGTTTATTTTGAGTATATGAAATATGAGGCCTAAAACCAAACAAAGTGGAACTTCTTGTTAGTTGTTTTATTGTGTTAATACTTTTTACCTCATGCCAATGATAAATCAAACGGCCAACTTTAAATTTGTAACAACTTTATTAGGAAAAGCTTTGGATAATACAAATGATAATATTACATTCCATTTTTATAATAAAAAATTAACAATACGTAAGTCTCAATACATATCATATATTATATTATATAATTAAATTAATTTATATATTTATAATATTTTTAATATCTCTTTATTTTTAGTAATAAGGGACTGTTCTTGATCTACTTTTTACTCAGATGGGAATGGAGACGGAGATGAAGATGAAGATAAGGATGATGATTTCCTCAACCTTGCGAAGCAATTATCTTTAGGCCTTGAATGCGGTAAATACCTTGTATGTAAATGTAATTAAGACCAAAATTGACCAAAGTAATCACCAAAGCAATTCCATTTAGCAAATATTCAGATACTCGCTGGACTGATAGATAAAGAGAAAAAATCTCTTATCGAGAACATAACGTGATCATTATTGGAAAATGTAATGCAATTCTCCACCCATAATTGCCAGGCTGATTGCGTGTGGAAGTAATCATTTGGTTTCTTCCAAATTGAGGAATAATCTTTAGTTATTTATATATATCACACACACAAACTTTGAAACTGCACAACAGAGGAAACTTTTATCAGAGAACTACTCACCTGTAATTCAAGAGGAAGTGATGAAGAAAAATAGTAATTTCAAGTTTGGCAAGATCATTTCCAAGGCACAACCTACTTCCTTCTCCAAAAGGAAGGAAAATTCCAACTTTGGGTGTAAAATTCTACGTTCATTTTATTACAATCAACAATTAGATCATATCATATCATATGCATTAAGCATATAGAAAAATATCTTACTTCTGTAAGACTTACATCCCATCCAGAAAGATCAAATTTTTTTAGATTTGGATAAATTTCAAGATCCAAATGAACACTTCTGAACCAAATTAGAACTTTCCAACCCTTCGGAATGGTGTAGCCTGAAAGATCAAATCAATTTTGATGTGTTATTACAAATGCGCATCTTGCAGAGAATCCTTTCTTTCGAAAAAATAAAAATGCCTCAACTTGGGGAAAGTGAACTAACCACATATATTGACATCGGTTTTAGCTTCTCGATAGACAGTAAGTGATAACATTATTACAGGAAGTGTTTCATCAATCACCTTCAAGAATAAGGAATTTGTTTACAACATTTAAAAATATATATATTAAAAAGAAAAGAGTCGGATCAGCGAAGATCAACCGTAATTTAATTAATGTACCTTAGACATTTCTCCAATTTCTCTTAGGTTCAAACCCTTCTGTGTAGGCGGCAATTTCTTTACAATCCTTACTTGCCCTGCCTAAAATGTCATCAATCCCTTAACTTTTTCCAGAAACTACGGGTGTTCTTGCAAGAAATGGCAACCCACATCATAGTTTGGCAGGAAAATTCATGTCCAGCATTTAAGTACATTAACAAAACATCAATGATCTCCTTGTCTTCTAATTTTTTGCCATTTTCATCCTCAACACTCAGCAAGGCATCCATTATGTCTTTCTTCTCCTGCAAGTTATCTCCCTTACACTGATTTTTTCGCTCAACCACTATAGACTGTAATATAGCCATAAGATTTTTCCGAGCCCGAAACAATATAAAAAATAATTCGATCACTTAAAACAAGAAGAAGATGAATGCTTTGTGTAAACTCTTTTTCTATATTTCTTCCTCAAGAACGATTATATTATACAATGTCTTATATAGCAGATAAATTATTAAGCAAGAAAAAAGATAAGACTACTTTTAATCTAAGTCATACAGGTGGAAATCAAGTGTAACGATCGTGGCCTTTGATTAAAAAATTGTTAGCAGACAAAATCTGCAGTACCACTTAAGTTGTTGGTGAATCATATGAGGTTGAGATCACTATCAAATAGATTTCCCTCATGCTCTTGCATAATCGTATTGTGCTCTTTGTCTTCTTTTGCCGATGGACCATACAAAATATTTGTAATGTTTTTCTTCATCATTTATTGAATCATTACTTGCAATTCCCCCTCTTAAGCCCAAAGTTCTTGAAAGAACTTTAAGCTTCTTTCTGAAATAATAGAATTTAAGAAAAGACAATGGTTTGATGAAATAATCAGCAATTTGCTTGTCAGTGGGTACATGTCTAATTTTTAGTTTTTTTGCATTGACCAGATCTTTAACAAAGTGTATATCTATCTCAATGTATTTCGTTTTTTCATGAAATACTTGATTGGAGGTCATGGCTACAGCACTCATACTGTTACACCAGATGATAGGGATCTGTATGATCTTGATGTTTAACTCCTTGAAAAATAAAGATATCCATGTCAATTCAACTGAGGCAAGAGCTAATGCTCTGTACTCTACTTCTGCATTCAACCTTGCTAGAAGTCTCTGCTTCTTAGAGCTCCACGAGACCAAGTTTTCACCTAGATAAACACAGTACCCACTGATAAATTTTCTATCATCAATATCACTACATCTGAGAATGTAACATGATTGATGTCATACAAAGCATAAAATTCAAGTCCAAATTCTATTGTTTCTTTAAGATATCATAATATTCTTTTGTAGGCAAACCAATGAGACTGTTGAGGATTTGACATATATTGACTGAGCCTATTGAGTACATAAGAAAGATCAGGTCTTGTTAAGGTTGTGTACTATAAGCAACTTATCCCACTTCTATACAATCTTGGATTTGAAAATTGAGTCCTTTTAGTCCGTTGAATTTTTGTCCTAGGGATAGAGGTGTGTTAACACCTTTGCAAATGTCCAAGTTGATTTTTATCAACAACTTATGTAGGTATTTGGTTGTAGAGATAAACAAGAGGTCTTGTTGTCTTGCCACTTCTATTCCCAAAAAAAAAAAGTGTAGCTTTCCAAGATCTTTTAGAGAGAATGCTTTATTTAAATCTTGAATGGCAGTCTCTATCTGATCTTTCTTGTTTTTAGTAATGACTATACTATCAACATACACTAACATGATTAATAAATCATCTCCTTGACACTTGTAAAAAAGTGAAGAGTTTGATTTTGAGTATTTAAATTCTCACACCAGCAAGGCAAACTTTAATTTTTTAAACCAAGCTCTTGGAGCTTGTTGGAGTCTGTAGAGTGCTTTCTTGAGTTTGCAGACATGATTGGGCTTGCTTTGATCCTCCAGTCTCATGAGTTGCGGCATGTAGATTGTTTCTGAGATCTCACTATTTAGAAAGGCATTATCTACATCAATTTGTCTCAAATCCCATCCATGATTCACTACCATACTCAAAATGATTCTTATTGTTGAAGTTTTTACCACGGGGCTATAAGTTTCATAAAAATCCACTCTCAGAGATTGATAGAATCCTTTGACCACCAACCTAGCTTTAAATGTGACAATGAACCCATCTTAATTTTTTTTTTCACTTTATACACCTATTTATTTCCCACTATTTTCTTATCTAGATTTTAAGGTACCAAGGACCAAGCATCATTTCTAATTAGAGCATTATATTCTTCAATCATTACCCATTTTCATTGTCAGTGCTTGATTGGTGTTTTTTGGTATTGTTATGGATTCAGTAGTTATGAATACTTTGGGCTTGAAAATTTCTGCCTTAGCCCTTGTTATCATAAGATGAGTGGGCAAGATTCAAGAATCATTGACAGGTGGTTCATTAGGCTCACTTTGGGAAGAGGAATTGCTTTTGTCAAGTAATGCAAAAGTGCTATTGTGGTTAGGTGTTTGACTGGGAAAGACAAGTAGGGAGATTGAATAATTACCTGAGGCAGAGTGATCACTTACTGAAGAGATTGTTGATATTGAATTTTCAGGTTCTGAGATGAAGAAGAATTGATTTACCAACTGATGAGATTTTGAGATAAGGTTAGGTTCTGATTTACTGAAGTTTGGATCAGATTTACAGGGGAGGGATGATTCATTGAACTTGACATTACTTGAAATGTATATTTTGCCAGTATAGTGTAGACACAAATATCATTTATGCTAGGAGCTCAGATCAAACAGAACACATTTAGAAGTGTGAAATTTGAATTTATGTTTATTATAATCTCTCAAGAAGAGATAACACTCACAGCCAAAGATTCTAATGACCTCTAGGTTAGGTTTGGACTTATGAAGTTTTTTAAATTGTGTTTGATTTTGCAAGGTATGTGTTGCAACTCTATTGATTAGATACACAGCCATACAAAAGGATTCTAACCAAAATTTTTGAAGCATATGTGCTTGTGCTAAGAGTGTCAACCTTACTTCCACGATGTGCCTATGCTTTCTTTTAGCTTTTCCATTTTGATTATAAGCATATGGACATAAATATCTTATTTGAATGCCATGTGATTTGAGGAGAGGCTCTAAGGCTTTGTATTCACCACGCATGTCACTTTGGAATGCCTTTATATTTTTCTCAAATTATTTTTTCACAAGAGATTTGAAGTTAACAAAAGTGGTGTAAGTGTCTGATTTTTAGCTTTAAAGGATAGAGTCAGGTGAAATTGGTAAAATCATCTATGAAGATGATATAATATACGTGTCCTTGATTGGATGGAAGAGGGGAAGGCCTCCAAAGGTCCGAGTGTATCAGTTCAAGTGGTTTTAATATCTTTGTTTCACTGCTTTTATGTGTTAATCTGTGTAGTTTTCCCAATTGACAAGCACTGCAGAAATTAAAAGATTTATTTCCATTGATAACAAGAGGAATACAAGTTTTCAAGGTTGTCTTCAGAACATTAATGCTAGGATGACCTAGTCTCCTATGCCAAATTTTCAACTGAAAGACATTTTTGAAAACATTGCAGCTTGCATTCTTTGTAAATATATATATATATATATATATATGTAGCAGCCTGTAAAATCTTTTCTCAGCCACTCTTTTCAGTAACGTGATTCCCTGGTTTTGTGCTGAACAAGACAATGATTATCACAAAATAAAACAAAGACATTATTATCTTGAACTAGTTTAGAGATGCTGATCAAATTTTTGGTGATTCCAGGAATATCTACTAGATGATTAAGTTGTAAGAGAATGTTTGTGTGTGGTTGTTTAGTGTTTAAGATTGCATAGTCAATATGAGAGATTCTCAATTTCTTACAATTTCCCACAGCAAGTTAATTTGTCCCATTGTACTCAGTTGTAAGGTTAAGATTAGCCAAGTTATTAGGGACATGGTTGCTAGCCCCACTGTCTAAGTACCAAGAATTGTCATCTTGGTTTTCAGTTGTTACAACGTGAGCTTCCTTCTGTTCTCCTTTATTAGGTGCTGATTAAGCAACAAATTCTCGATTAAACCTGTGCCAACAGTTTGCAGCAATATGCCAACCTTGTTATAAATCTGACAGGTTGGCATGTTGTTTTGAATTTCAATTTTACCCTTTCCACTACCTTGAAGATTAGTTGAGTTGTTTCTTTGCTTATTGAAGTTGTTGGGTAACATTTAAAATGGTTGCTTGTTGTTGCTGGACCAATTTTTCCTATGAAACAAACATGACTAAGCATAGTTGGCTGAGAAATTCGGCTTCATTTTGTTAAAAGCTAGATTCTTCTTTATTCTATTCTCAAAACTCAGTAGTCGAGTATAAACATCTTGTAGTGAGAGCTTTTCTGCCCTTGATGTTCTATTGATCACTACTACATCATACTCTGTGCCTAAACCCTCCATTAAAAAGAGCACGAACTAATCATCTGAGATGTGACACCCAGAAGCCTTAAGATTGTTCGCTGATGATTTTATCTTATGGTAATACTCATTCATAGAAAGTGAATCCTTCCTGATGTTTTGTATCTGAGATCTTAACTACATAATCCTTGCAGATGTTTTTGCTGAAAAGATCCTTTCTAGTGTTAGCCAAACTTCTCTTAATGAAGAGTAGTGAGTGGTGCATGCGAGGAAGCCTTCTGTCATGGAGGAGAGAAGCCAACTCATGAGCATCTAGTCCAGCTTCATCCATGCCTAGTATTCTTGATTTTCAGTGGTTATGACATTTTGTTGTTCATCGACAGTTACATTCATCCTTCTGGAAATATTTCGACTTCCATCAATGAAGCCCTTCAAGTCATTTGAGCGGATGCTTGGTAGAACTTAAGATTTCCATAGAAGGTAGTTGGTGTTTGTTAATTTTATTGGTGTACAGAAGGAGAAAGAGTTGTTTTGGGTATTGGGTGTTGTCATCTGGTTTTATGAGACACTGCTAAAGCTACTCGCCATGATATATGGCTCTAATACAAACTTGGAAGAAGAATAAGCCATACATGTGGGAACCAAGTGTAATCATCGTAGCCTTTGATTAAAAAACTGTTAGCAGATAGAATCTGCAGTACCACTTGAGTTGTTGGTGAACCATATGAGGTCGAGGTCACTGTCAAGTAGATTTTGCTCGTGCTCTTGCATTACTGTATTGTCCTCTTTGTCTTCTTTTGTCGATGGATTTTTGTACAGAATATTTACAGTGTTTTCTTCATTGTTTGTTGAATCATTACTCTCAATTTGGTCTAGCAATGTATACCGAAGCAATTAATTAATAGCTAGTAAGAAAGAATGAGAATTAATTCAAGAGTATAAACAAGTATTCACCTTAAGAGCATTCTGGTGGGCAAACCCAGGAAGATTAATAGCCATGGCTCTAACTCCTTAGTTAAATGCAGTATATTCCCTCTCTGAAGCTTCCAGCACATGTTCACTCTCAGAGCAAAGAAAAATATAGAGCATAATCTTGAAGGTAAGCCTTCAGAGTTCAGTTAAGAATTCAATTTGTTCTATTTTGGCCCATTTTTTCAGTGCAGAAATCACATTTTCTTCTATGTATTGCACGTAAACAGACAATGCTTCGTGACCATTGACTGGAGCAGCGCGACGGAGACGCTTGTGTTCTTCGTAGGAAATACCAACAAATGATTTCCTTCGATGAGCTCGAGAGTAGAAATCGGCCAATCAGGCATAAATGCGTCATCGTCTGTTAATACTCTTTTGCAAGTTTCGGGGATTGTGACTATTACACTTGGTTCCCGAACATGAATGCCTTGTAGAGTCCAGTCCGTCCAAACCTGCATCGAACAACAGCATCATTTAGGAAAGTCAACTAGCTGGTGAAAATGGTGAAGAAAAATTGCAGACTGAAGTTTTGCAAACCTTGACTAATGCGATGTTAGTTACAAATCAAGAGTGATATGAAAATGGTCAGTGTGAGTTTGAGTTGAGTTGAAGAGAGAAAAACATAATTACATAATAATACGTAATACTATGTTACTAAAAGTTGGGACATGAAACATCGCTGAGTCGCATCGTTTAGATTAGAAACTATCCAAGTAATTATTATTCATTGACAGCAGTATGCATTTATGTATGGATGCATGTATGCATGTGTGGTAGATCAGATTGAATTGTAACAGAGCAGTTTTTATTATTGTTACTGGAGGCCCACTAATTGTATTAGCATTTGCTAATGCTCTGCGGTTATGGGCCCACTACTTTATTTTCCACAACACTGGTGGTGTCGTGCCATTCGGATGCCAGAAATGAGTATTAGGAGTATTGATTGGTATTTATGAATTGGGACTTTCAAGTTATAATATTTGCTCAATTAAATTGAATAAAAAAATAACCCGAGCCATGACTTCAATTTCCATCTCGAGTTCCCAATTTTCTGAAGCAATTGTGGTCCCCGTCCATTACAAAATTTGTTTGTTCAATTATTTATTCACCTTTAATATTAGACTACTCTCCCTTACTTCTAATAGTACTTTCTCCACAATCAATAACACTTTTATCAATATCAACAGCCTTATCTGAATTTTTAAATGGTGGGGAAATTATAATTCTACTATATCTCTAAACGAACTATTATTGAAGTTGCAGTCTAGAATTTAAAACATAAGGAGAGACAAGAGAGGGAAATGCCAAAAAAAAAAAAACAAAAAAGAAATAGAGAAAACATTGGGGGTGGAATGAACGGGAGGGAAATTAATAAAGATCTCGTGCCATCATGTGAGTAATTCTCTGAGCCAAAAACAGAGGCGGTGGCATCGGACTGATATGAACTGTAGACCATAGTAGCAAAATTTGGCTTAAAAAACATAACTTAACAGGAAGGGCAAAAGTTGGGAGTGTTTCATTGATTATTGATGAAGAAAAGCTTCCATAAATAAGAATGCAGAAATGGGAAGAAGCATTACATATTAACAATAGAAAGAGTCAATTATGAGAGTGAAAATGAGAAAACTGGGCGGTTCTTCGACCATAGGTACGACGTTTTTGATTCCGTACTCGCTAAGGTACAAGAAGAACGAGACACTGTTCACACATCGAAAGATCTAATGCCCACATCTAAAATCAACAAATTTACAAAAGCCGATATGTTTATTATAAAATGTTCCCACTGTTAAATTAGCAACGGCAAACTGTCTGTGTTGGTGAAGAGTGGAGACGAGAAAAGAACATAACAGAAGAAAGAAATATGGAGAGAGAGAGAGAGAGAGAGAGGTGTACCTGGTAACAAAGCTGTTCATGAAAGAATCAGGATCGGAGGATCTGAAAGCTCTGAGAAAGGACCACATATTGCCAATGAAAGGCCATCCCAAATCACCTGGAGGAAGAGAATACTTCTTTTCACGAAGTTTTGTTTCATAAAACCAATAGTTTGCTCTCTTCAGAACCCGTTTCAGAATGGTAAAGCTGGCAAATATCCAAACCAGAGAAACCCAAATGGAACTCATCACAACTCCAACCTAATAAGCTAAGCAAATAAGGCCCGAATAAGAAACCAAACCAAAACCCCGGTTATATGTAGCACTAGCTTTAGCACCAGCACAATCAGAATTTGTTACAACACTATATAATAAAACGTGAGGTGAGGCTCTCAGAGACATTCCTGTCAAGTCTCTGTGTACTATGTTAACCACGGGTACCATATATATGCAGAATATAAAAGGCAACACAACGCATAAATTACAAACATGTAGAGAAAGAAAGAGAAAGAAATATATGTACAGTATGGGCACGGCTGCAACAATCAAGGTGGTGATCTGTGAAAGGAAACTGTAACGAAAGACAAATGGGTAAAAGATGACGCGTGTCAACAAGAGAATTAAATCAGGGAGGCCGCGCCCTTTCCTGCCTCGCTTGCCGGCCCATTTCTGTTTGTTTGTCTTCTTCTCATTAACTTATTATTCTCTTATTCTATTTCTGTATCTTTATAATTAGTCATCCCCTAATTATATAGCTACACAACTTAGGCAGTCAAGCTCTCCGTTTGTGCATGCCATTACCATATTTCTTATTGCCTTGTATAAATAAATGTTACATTTTTATAGTGATGTTTGTCATATATGTTGATTTTTCCATATTGACTGTCAAAAATTCCATCATTGTACTCTACGGTTTCCTAGTCAGACTAAATCAACGTAGGTGGATAGAATTTTATCCTAATATTTATTACTTAGCATGTATGTACAATTGATTTCCATATGAAGTTTTTAACTTTTCCGTGTGTGCGCGCGCGCCTAATTCAGGATTATCAAGAACTTCTGGATTCAATCATCCATTCTAAGATTAGATGGACAGCCAATGCAATCAATGAAAATCTCTGGCTGTAATCCTTGTGTTGTTGATTGTTTTGGATTCATTTATCCGTAATGTAACGAGTAGACTGCCAATACAAAATTTAATGAAAATCTATAATTGCAATCTTTGTGCGGTCAAAATATATAACAATCGAATTAGTTAATAAGCAAAAGCTTTGGGTTTTTGATCCAAAGCAGAGTGACGCGTCAAGATGCCATTCATCTTACCACAATACATAGACAGGGCAAGACAAGACAACGGATGCAATGAACCAAAATTTACAATTTTAATATCTTTGTTGTTAAAAAATACATATGCATATGTTTAATATAACTATTGTCAAATTAGTTATATAGCTTTCATTTTCTTTACTTTTTACGATACAATATTATGTATTACTTAGTTATTTACGGTTATATCTATGTCTATTAAATATAGTTTTTATATTTTCAACTTTATAAATATAAGGTTATACGAGTCCGAATAAGACACTGTCAAAAAAATTTTAAGATTTGGATAATGAGTGGGTGGGAGATGTAAAGAAGTGAAATAGTAAAAGAAGACAGGTGTGTGGGTGTTTGGTACACGCCATCTATTTATAGTAAAAGAATAGCAGTTTGCTTGGATCCATTCTCACAAAAATACAATTTGTGTAAACAACAAAATTTCAAAGCAACTACGAGAAAAAGGCAATGCCCAATGTCCGTTAAAGTTACAACACAAGAATGGGCTTCTCCTATTTCATTTCAAATCCTTTTCATCTTTGGATCATAATTAATTTGTCCTTTTCATAGTTGTACATGGACATTTGCTTGATTTTGATTACCGGCTAAACTTAACCACTGTTAATATATATAATATATCCGACCACGCTCATGTTGATTAAACATTGATAGATTTAATTAAACACAGGTAGGCCATATTGTTTCAACGATAATCTTCTTCAACCCATTTCATTTCATTATTTTGTTTAAGCCAAATTATTTAGTCAAATAAAAACATGGATAACAGCAGCATTTGCATTACAAGCCTTGTCCCCTTGTCGATTGTTTACCGGTCACCGCCTCTTATTTTCCATGCCGACTGATGTCCCATTAATATTACTCTTAAATGATTTTGAAATTCAGCACTCGTATTAAATTTAATTACGCCGTCCATTAGACTCCAAAATTTCCAATAACCGGGGCAAAAATATAAAATTGACATGCAGCCAAGGAGTTGAGAACAAAAACAACAGTGTGGCTAAAAGGTCACAAGATGTATGCTAAAATGGAGTCAAAATAAAGTTATGAAATACAGGGTCCTCTGTTCTAACGCTAAACCATAAAAAAGCGTGTAAAATTTTCACTGTAATGTGAATTTAAGAAACTGAAAATGAACGTCCAAGCTGTAGAGGATCGAATTTATAACATTCATTGACAACTTGCAAAACTAACCATTTCTAATGGAAGACATAATAAGAGCAAGATAAACATATGCAGAAGACATTCCGCATTTCACTATCCATTCATGACCAGCAACAAGTGAAGAAATCAGTCCCTTTAGATACGTAATTGTAAAGTTAACTTAAAGCAATACGTTTAGAATGATGCCAATACAGATTATAAGTCCATGCATTTTGGTATGGTATCATATGTGTTTTAGGCCACATCAGAAACATGAGAGTTATATTACAGTTACTATCAAACTAGTTTACCAGGAACAAATAAAAATGCCAAAAAACCAATGAAGAAAAAAAAAAACATTTCAACACACAAGCAGTCTAACCCTTAAGTTCTCCTGGTGTAGGTGGTAGGCCTTTAACGTCCGGTGAGACACAATTCGATATTGAGATCAGCTCAGACCTATACTTCTCCACAGCATCATAATCTGTCCCTTCAACCGGTTTTTCACCGTTCAGATTTTCTGATGAGAGTTTTGAAGCAAAATTGTTTTCTGGTAAAGTGAAAGAAATAGCAATGAGCGACTCCCGTGCCACTTCCTCACAAACGTCCTTGCCAGGGGCTGACTTATCCATAAAATAACAATCTGCTTGTCCTGCATATATTATGCCACACCATTATGTTTAAAAGTTGATCAAGTGAAGAAAACTAGTACAATACTCAACCTACAATCGCATAAACTTTGAATCACCAATATGTGTCACAAAAGAAATAAAATAAGTCATCTGTGCACCTGTTAGTGTAATCTCAAATTAATCAGCAGTTTTCCTCATTGACAATAGACTCAGTTCCATGGTATTTCACTCAACTGTATCACCACATAGGTACTCAAAAAATTCAACATAGTCCAGCTGCAGCCATTGCAGTTAACTGATTATCCAAATCAGAAGCGTAACTCACTTGGGTAGATATATAGAGCATCATAGGACTTGAGAAAAGCAAATGACAGCAGAGGCATTTTCACAATTATCACTCTTATGACACAATCAAGCAAAATTACATAAACTTATAATTGTCAGCAAGAGTTAAACATTGTAATGCACTGATAAGTGACTGAGTGGAGTTGTATTTTTTTGTTGACCATCATTGTCATCCAAGTTTATTAAACAATATAAGGAAAAAAACTCAAGAATTTTGCAGTTGATCACTATAATACATATAAAAATATTATTCCAAGTGGAAAAGAAAGCAGAGGTCACATAAAGGAGGTCACCCAACGGGGAGGAATGAGTGAGGTGTTTACAGCCATTATTGAACGTTTATACCAGAGAAACACAGTCTGCCTACAGAAAATATCCATCACAAGTTGCGCATCTTCCTACTCCCTCCACCAAAATACAGCCCAATCAGACAAAATTTTTTCTTATCATAGACGTGAATCAACAAATTAAAAACAGTTACTCAAATTTTCGCCCATCTTCTTGCGTGCTCTACAATTCGAAATGAAGAAAATTAAGTCCCACCAGGATTAATCACTCTTATATTCGGGCAACAGAAACAATACACTACTACAAATTACAGAAAAAAAAAAAAAAAAGTGCGAAACAGCTTCTGAACCGTGCAAGAAGATTGCAATCTATATTAGAAGAAAGAACAGGCAGTAAATCTGTAAAAGAAGAAGGACAAAAGAAAAGTCAACCGTGATAGATATTAGATAGGCTTATAGATCAGTTATTTCATGTAGTAATAAACCCTAAAAAATGAAACTTAGTTACGAAAAGATAACGGGGAAAGAAAGAAAGAAAGAAAAAGAAGAGTACCGACGAGAAGAGATGAACCAGGCGACCGAAATGTACTGATGCTGCCCGCAAACAAACGAACAATGATCAGTTTACACCTCTCTTAAGTGGTATAATTGAGGTGTTGCGCCTGCCCTTTGCATTATTATTTTTTTATTATTTTATCCATTTAAAAATAAGACAAATATGAGACCAACACGGCAATAACCAATAGAATGTTGTTGCGTCACATCACGTGCTCCATGTCTATCGCCAACTATAACCAGATCTCATGGTGTATTTATTTTTTGCAATATTAAAAAAATAATTACTGTTATTTTATTTATTTTTGTTAAAAAAAAGAGAAAAGATATATAAAAAAAATTATATTCTTTTAAAATTAATAAACTTTCAATTTTTTTCTCTTTACATAATTAATTATATTTTTTGTTTTAATTAATTTTATATAATTATTTTTTAATAACCAATTATTTTTAAAATATTAATAATATTATTTTATTTTATTTTATTTATAAATTAAGTTATTAGTATTAATTGAAGAAATGATTATAGGCTAATTTTTAATAAATCACTAAAATTTGGCCAATAACATAAAGTATCTCTTACTTTTTTTTAACATATATCAAATATATAATGAAAATATCAATTAAAAATAAGTTTTTTACAGTGTTAGGCTAATAAATTAACAAAAAATAATTTTAAATTTATGAAACTCTAACAATCTACACTATCTAAGTTTTAGAGAGAGCAAACTACGAATTTAGAGATTGAGTTAAGTTTTTTTAATTTTTTTTATGAAATTTAAAATTAACTTTTATTTTAATTTATGGATAAATATGTACTAAAGATAAAATATTAATCATCCAATAATTATCATTTATTATATATTGATCTTTATACTTTTACATAATTATATTTACTTAACCATTAAGTAAATAATTAAGTAAAATTTTAATGACTTAATTGTAATTATTTAATAATTAATAATTTACATTTATGTTCCTTGATAATTCATATTATTAAAAGTAACATATAATTTATATTAAATTATATAAAAATACAAAGTTATGAAAATTTTTTAGATATTTTAAAGAAATATAAATATATATAATACTTATATATATATATATATTGACTGTAATATTATTTTTGGAGGTGTTAACTTTTCTTTAAATAATATTTTTCTTCTCTAAAATGTTTACTTTAGATTTATATATATATATATATATATTGACTGTAATATATATTTTTGAAGGTGTTAACTTTTCTTTAAATAATATTTTTCTTCTCTAAAATGTCTACTTTAGATTTATTGGCATAACCATATAAATTCACTATAAAGCAGCTATGAACTTGTTTTGACTTTTTTGAATATTAAATATTTTAAAAATTTAACGACTATGGTTAATATTTAGTAATATGTCATAACTCTTAAATTATAATGTAGTAATAATTTATTAAATTTCATCCTAATCATACATATTGTATCAATAAAATTTTTTTATTGTCTAAATTTAATCAATTTAGAATTCATGATATGTTAAAATTTTATATCGATATAAATATAAATTATCAATTAATATGTTCTGAACATGTCATTATAAACTTTTTCGTGTAATATTTAATTACTCTAACTAGAAATTTAATATTTTTACTATTTATCGATGTTCGTTTAGGAGCTTGAGTTTAGATCGAATCAGTGAAAATTTTAATCCTATATATTTATATTGAGCCAACGGATCATGTCTTAACTATTATTTGTTTTCAAATATAACAACACATGATTAAATTGACTTTATAATACAATATATGATTAATTCTGTAATTATATACCACATGAACCATGTGCATTTATATTAAATTCGTTCATGATAACTCAGATCAATAAATAATATCATATACTAGTACAATTATATAATAAATCATTAATTATATGTATTATCATGTAATTTATCGTTCATTGTTAATATTTAAAAAAATAGTTCTTTATCTATTAATCTATACTAATATTCTAATAATATAATTTTTCACGTTATTTATGCAAATATCATCTTATAATATATATCATAAATATTTAAATATATATTATATAATATCATTATTTATTCAATATTTTTTTAAT
The DNA here is from genome assembly GCA_032401905.1 of Swietenia macrophylla. NCBI lineage: Eukaryota > Viridiplantae > Streptophyta > Magnoliopsida > Sapindales > Meliaceae > Swietenia > Swietenia macrophylla. Next base: position 7,319,157 of record CP135579.1, on the reverse strand, counting down.
AAAAAGTGATTTTAATGATTTTATTAAATAATTAAATAAATTATTTAAATAAATTAAAAATATATTTTATTTATATATATGAAAAAAAACACTATATATTTATGAATATGTTTCTGTACCCTGTGTCCCATTTCTGATTTTCTTTTTTGATTTTTGCAACTTTGCAACTAATTAATCATCATCACTAATTGGTCTGGCAGTGGCAGTCCAATCATGCAAAATGCCAAACAAGCTAACTAATGAGGAGGAAACTCTTTAATGTGACGTTGATTGCTCTGCATTTCGAAGTCAACATACCAAACCTTACCAGTACTAGTAATAGTACTGCACTGCCACTAGGGAGTCGGATACCATATGATCGATCAGTCGAATGATTACTTGTAAAGGCCGTGGCAGTCATTTAATCGGAAAGGAACAATTGAAATAAAATAAAAGTAGAAACAGCCAGTCGGTCGGGTCACGTCACTTCTTAGTTTCTTCTATTAATAAGATCATTTTTACACAGGTTCTTTCATGTGCGAAACTATTTTATGTCAACTGGAAAGTAACCCTCGAAACATGTCAATATCTACTTCCAATCCAGTTAAATGCGCCAGCTATTCTGCTTCTTCGCTTCAAAGGAGGCTCCATCATTAAGCATGTCTTGAGCATCAGTTTCCATTCCAAGCTTGTTTAGAGCAAGAGCTTGGATGTAGAAGGCAGTCGGCCACTCCGGTGAGCACATCTGAGCCTGCATTGCATCTCTCAATGCCATTTCTGCTTGCTCAATCATAAGATACAACAATGCTCGTCTTACAAAGACAGTCCCTGAAGGAACAGACATCATCGATACCAGCTGGATTTGCAAATATGTTGGCATTTCAGCACATAAATGCACATATTCGTCCTCACTCAAGAAAATTATGGATTTTTAAAAACGTGATGGTACATTTGAGTAATATTCCAAATTTTGATTCGGATCTGAAAAATATTTGCAGTGCACTCCAGGTGAGTCTAAATTATCTATATTTTTAATGGAAAATTCTTTGTTTTCCTTGTGTGATTCTGAGTCAAAACAAATCATGTTGTTGGGCTGCCCCTTCTTGTGTCTATTCTTGGAATGACAGCTTCAGAAATAACAAATTTGCAGCAAATTAGACCATGATAAACAAAGTACAACTGGAATACCCACATAGGGGATATCATGTAAGCCAACAGTAGTAATCATACTGCAAGACAAATTACACTATTGTTTTAACTATGTCAGCAAGAACTTGTTACCATCTAGTTAAAAACCAATGGGAGATGGCTATCAGTTTCCAAAGGAAAAAAGAAAATCACATTTCACTCGGTTCTCTGAAAAATTATAGATCATGCACCATTTATCTCCTTCTTATCCATCAATGGATGGTTTATAACACAACAAAGAGGAAAAACAGACGCTCTGACACACCTCATTTTCGGCACCCTCTTCATCCTTGTAACCAGGTTTAAGCAAGATATCATGTACAGCAGTAAGATCCATCCTTGCACAAGCCTTTCCAAGTGGCGCTAGCATAGTTGGCAGCACCACCGGAGTTTTTGATAAACCCATTAGAACATGTGATGCAACCTACGAAATCAATGTGACATAAAACATCTTAGTGGGCTAAGAGGCATACATGGATCAAGATATTTCATGAAAAAGATCAAACTAGGTTCCAGTTCATTTAAAAGGCACTTAGAGATTTTACCTCTGTCTGCTTTTGAAGAGGTGCCACTGCTGAGGGGAGAAATTTAACATCAGGTCGATCTTTAGCCTCGTATTGCAGACATTTTGAGGCTAGCTCAACTAATTGACTTGCATCATCATTGGCATATTGTCCTTCCAAGGATGAATCCATCAATAAGAGCAAATTTTTCCCCCTTATTAAATCCAATGCCTGAGAAACAACAATCATATTAGCAACAACAGTTCCAGCTAAGGCCTTGCTAAAAATTGGTACGACAAATCAGACTGATCTCTGTATTGATTCTATGCCACAAAAATACAGACACCAAAGTAACCCACCGACATATATAAGATCCTGATATTGCAATACTAATCTGTACACCATATCTGAGATTCAGAGTATACATCTTAAACTTTCTTTGTCTTATTGTTTCTATTTAATCTCAATTATAATTTTCCCAACCTAATGATATAATACAATTGCATTTTTATGATCAGATGATTCTGAATAGGCATCTTCATAAGATTCCTCATTGAGGAAAATCTGAAGCAATCATAAAATGATGGCAAGACTGTGATTAGCTAAGAATGATACAAATGATCTGGGGTTAAAAAGGAAAAAGATACTAAGCCCTACTGGTGCAGATATCTCACTTATAACCAGAGACAGAACGACCAATAGTGAAGAAATAGACCATTAAGCATACAGTAAGATAAGAGAATTGATTAAAATACGTGCAAGGCTGAAGAAGGAGAGCAATTAAGATCATAAGAGTGACACAAGTGATCATACATGGCTTGGAGGGATATGCTTTCCACTCAAAAGGTCCAACAACACAGTTCCATAGCTGTAGATCACACTCTCTGGAATGACCCTGCCTGCAAATTTTGAGCATCCAAACAAGAGAGTGAATACACACTTGTTTGGTCAGTAATTCTCTACTTCTTGAATGAATATCGACAATATTTTCAATGGCAATAAAGACAATCTGGCTAAAAATTTCATGATCTAAGATTGCTTTTGTGACAGCAAATATAACAAAGGTTTCTTGCTTTTGTTTCCCCCCTTGAAACAGTGATCTGAACAGATAAAGTTGCATGGCAGGCTCCAGTTTTCATAACTGCTAATAATGCCTGCTTTTCTTGAACCACTACCATGACGGAAGTACCAGAAAATTACTTGGCATTAACATAATTTAGAAAATTCTATGCTTCATTAAATTCTAATTCATTATATGAGCCAAATGAATTTTTTTCAACATATAAACTAAAAGAATGTAATCGAATTTAGAGTGATGTACCTGTCCGTAAAAACTCTGGCGATGGATAAGCCAAGTTTGTGCTGTAGCCTTTTCCATCTCTGCTATTTCTCATTAGACCAAAACCGGATACCCAACCATCCTGACAATAATTAAATTAAATGCAACACCCAACCAGTTAAGTCTACCAAAGCCAGTTAACATGCCAGCTACAAATGGATAAGATAAGGAAAATACAAAGTGTGAACAAATTTGCAATTTGTAAGACGGGAAATCACATTTCTACGTTTGGAGCATAATTTTAATTATGTAAATGCAAATAAAGGCAGTACTATTCAACCAACAACCATATCAACATATCCAATCTTTTTTTTCGTAGTCTTCATTTTCTTCTACCTCTCAACAATGAAGATCTTCACAATTTACCCATTCTCAAGCAAATAAGCACAACAAAAAGCAATAACCTCACATACTTGTTCACAGTGCAACTTATAAAAAAAAATGATGAAAATCATAATCTAGTGAAAGTGACGGCAAAAACAGTTGGTAAAAGGAAGAAATCAATTTTTATTTTTTATTCATGAAACCACCATTTTAATTTCAGACCAATTTACTTACAGAATTACTAAACGCATTAAAATATGTACCTCATCGAAAAGAACCCTGTAAGCATTTAAATCATGATATATTTTTCTGTTTTCTGAGTTGCAATTATTGAGATTATGAAAGATGCCAAGTTTTCTGCTAACGTGGTATACATAGGTGAGTAGGAAGACAAGTCAGAAGAGCTGTACAACTCAACCCAAGTAAAGACAAACTAATGGAGAGAGGAATTAAACGTTTATGACTACAGGAACAGCTACAGCTAATGTTTGCAGTATGCAGTGGTCCTGTAACAGAATTAAATCCTAAGGCTGCAATTGTTACATGTAACATACAGGAGTAGGGAGATCATTTACTTAAATTTCTTGTTTTCCAATCTTTCGTATGTATTTATGAAAACATTCTTGTATTCAGTTCTTTATTCTTTATGATGAAATAAAAAAAAATATATATAAGTTTCATCTCACAAAATATCCTTTTTTTATAACTTGGTATCAGAGCTTGGTTACCATGACAGACAACAATAGTAGCACATCCCAAAACATCACCGTTACCTCAAATACTCAGAGCAATGGAACTTTTATCTTCAACACTCCCATAAAACTCACAAACAACAACTATTTACCGTGGAAATCATAAGTCCTGCCCAGCATTCGAGCAAATGGGCTGGAAAAATTTATAGATGCAAACCAAGCTCCTCCTAGACGTATAAATGCCACAATAGATGACCAGCAGTGTTATAACCTCAGAAAATCTAGAGTTTCAAGCATGGCTGAAACAAGATCAAATGCTAATGAGTTGGCTACTATCATCAATGACCGAGAGTGTGCTTAGCTCAACCACACAATATGACTCTCCTAGAGATGTGTGGACTACCTTGGCAAGGCTGTTCTCAGCCCAAACTTCTGCCAGAACTCTGCAGATCAGATCTCAAATCCAAAACACCAGGAAAGATGCACTATCCATGGATGAGTACTACCACAAGATGAAAAACTTAGTAGACAACTTAAGAGCTTCAGGAACAGTAGTCACATATGATGAGTTTGTGTTGTTTCTAATGGAAAGGCTAGGTTTAGAGTATGATTCAGTGGTTGTCAACATTACATCTAGGGCAGAAAAATTACCCTTGCAAGATGTATATGCAATGCTACTCAGTTTCGAAAATAGAATCGAAAAGAACTTTGCCATCAGCAACATGAATCTGCAATCTGGGTTCTCAGCAAACCTTGCTCAGACTTTTGGATATCAGAAGAGGAATTGGAACTACCATGGTAAAGCAGGTGTGCAAAACATTTCTAATGCAAACTTCAACTCATATGGAGGAAATCAAACAACACAAGGCTCACAAGGAAGACCAGGTAATAAAGGCAACAAGCCAACATGTTAAATCTGCAACAAGATTGGACATATGGCATCTAACTATTGGCATAGGTTCAACCGAGACTTCATTCCACAGCAAGGGGCAAGGCCAGAACAGAAAGGTGCCTATGTGGCTGCTCTAGAAAATTTTGCTGATCCGTCATGGTTTCTTGACAGTGGAGCTACAAACCACATCACAAACAACATTAACAACATGAACCAAGTTGCAGAATATAATGGGACTGAGCAGTTGGCAGTAGGTAATGGTGAGAAACTTAAAATATGTCACATAGGGCATGCTATTTTGCATCCATCTCATTCCTTCACTAATTCATCTATTCATCTAAAATATGTTCTGCATATCCCAAAAATAACCAAGAATCTCATTAGCATTTCAAAACTGATTCATGATAATAATGTCACTGTGTTATTTTGTGATGATGTATGTTTGATTAAGGACAAAGAGCAGGGGAGAACAATGCTCAAAGGAGTGGCTGATAGGGGGCTTTACAGACTGGAACTTCCTTTTTTATTTTAAACATCCAAGAATAATTTAAGATCTAGTTTGAGTCAGTCAAGTCTTAGGAAACCAGAATCAATGCTATCCTCATTACCAGCAGATTTCAATGTTAAAGATAGTAATGTAAGGGTTGAGAATGACTTGAAATTGTGCACAATAGTTTGGGACATCTTCATGTAACAGCCCTTAGACATACTCTTACAAGTTGTAAAGCTTCTGCTATTAATGAAGAACAAATTCCTGAATTCTGTGATGCCTGTCAACTAGGTAAAATGCATAGATTTTCTTTCAAAAGCAGTGAAACTAGAGTAAAGAATCTATTAGAACTTATACACTCAGGTGTCTGGGGACATGCCCTACTTCTTTCAAATCAATGATACAGATACTATATAGTATTTGTAGATGATTTCAGCAATTTTTCTTGGTTATTTCCTCTCACTCGAAAATCTGAATCACTCACCATATTTATTACATTCAAAACTCAAATCAAAAAATTCTTTGACGAAAAAATCAAAATACTACAGTGTGACATGGGAGGAGAATATAAAGTTTTTGAAAACCACCTCAAAAAGGAGGGAATTCACATCAAATACTCATGCCCTTACACTCATAACCAGAATGGCAAAACAAAGAGGAAGCATAGACATACAGTGAAAACTGGTTTAACACTAATGGCACAAGCTTTATTGCCATTAAGGTTCTGGTAGGAAGCATTTAGTACAGCTACTTGTCTCATTAATAGGACTTCAACACCCACTCTAGAAAACCTTACACCTTATGAAAAACTCTATGAAACTAAGCCAAATTTATCTTTGATAAAGGTCTTTAGATGTGAATATTACCCCTTTCTCAGACCATAAAGTAAAAATAAAATAGCTTTTCACACTTCAAAATGTGTATTTTTTTGTGTAAGTGCATATCATAAAAGCTACTTATGTCTTTACCATACAGGAAGAGTGTATATCTCAATCAATGTCAAATTCAATGAAAACTCTTTCTATTTGAAAATGATCCTCTTTTTAAAAAAATTGAACCAAACCCTTACAAAAATAGTCTTCCCTTAATGAATCAATTTCTGTCTTCTGTACCTTTTCTTAATTCTTCTCCTATAATGGAAACATTAAGTGAAGACCGTCCAGCCATCACCTCTCCAGCAAGTTCTTCATCAGACTCAGGTAATGTAATTCATTCATCATCTACACATTCAATGCATGACATGGGTAATCATAAAGATATCCCAAACACCACAGTTGAACAAACAAATCAAGATCAAGCACAAGTACCAGCACTTCCTGAAATTCAAAACAAACTCGTGCCTACACATCCTATGACAACTAGAGCAAAGGTAGGAATTTTCAAACAAAAAACCTACTTTATCACAAAAGACATAACAGTCCCAACATACTCTACACAAGCATTAAAAGACCATAGGTGGACGCAAGCTATGGAAGAGGAGTACAATGCCTTAATTCAGAATAAAACCTGGGACCTGGTGCCATATAGTCAAGATTTGAAACTAGTAGGAAATAAATGAGTTTTCAGAATTAAAGAGAATCCAGATGGAAGTGTATCAAGGCTGAAAGCAAGATTCGTTGCTAAAGGGTTTCACCAAATACCTGGCATTGACTTTTATGAAACCTATAGTCCAGTTGTTAAAGCTTCTATAATCAGATTAGTGCTTAGTTTAGCCACCACATTCAATTGGAATCTTAGACAACTTGATGTCAATAATGCATTCTTAAATGGTGAATTATCTGAGAATGTTTACATGCAGCAACCTGAAGGTATGATTGATAAAACTAAGTCTAATCATGTATGCAAACTCAAGAAAGCACTCTATGGGCTTAAACAAGCACCTAGAGCATGGTTTGACAAATTGAAAACAGAACTACTGTCTTGGAGATTCAAAAGTTCAACGTCTAACATCTCTTTATTTTATAAAAAACTTGATAAAAACATTACAATCATGTTGATGTATGTAGATGATATTGTAGTAACTGGGAACAATGACATCTTGGTTGAAGATTTGATTCAAAGACTCAATAGCAAGTTCTCTCTCTAAGATCTGGGTAATTTGCATTACTTCTTGGGAATTGAAGTGAGAACAACCAAAGAAATATTGTTTCTCTCGCAGACAAAATACATACTAAATATTATCAACAAGGTAAACCTAGAAAACTGTAAAGAAATGAGTACACCCTTCTGTGCAGGAACTAAACTCAGCAAAATAATAAGGAATTCATTTGTTGATCAAACTTTGTACATAAGTGTAATTAGCTGCCTATAATATGCAACCTTGACACGACCTGATGTTTCATTTGCTGTGAACAAGTTCAGCCAATTCATGGTTGATCCCAAGCAAGCTCATTAGGGTGCTTGTAAACGAGTTCTTAGATACCTGAAAGCCACATCAGAATATGGACTAAAGTTTCAGAAATCAAGCAACATAGACATACAAAGTTTCACTGATGCAAACTGGGGATGCAACATAGATGATAGAAAATCGATCAGTAGATATTGTGTGTTTTTAGGAGAGAATCTAATTTCATGGAGTTCCAAGAAACAAAGTGTGGTGGCTAGATCTTTTGCAGAATCTGAATATAGAGCAGTAGCTCTAGTTTGCACCGAAATCACTTGGGTTACATATGCTCTGCAGGAACTTGGCATGACACCTACAAAAACTCCAATAGTGTGGTGTGACAGTCAAAGCGCCGCTACAACGGCCTCAAATCCTGTGTTTCACGCTCGAACCAAACACATTGAGATAGACCTCTATTATGTAAGGCACAAAGTGAATGCAGGAGAAATTGAAATTAGGTATGTTCCATCTGAAGATCAAGTTGCAGATTGTATAACAAAAGCATTGTCTTAAAATAAATTCAGTTACTTTCGAGACAAGCTCAAAGTTCTTCCAAGAACCTTGAGCTTGAGGGAGGATGTTGAGACTATGAAAGATGCCAAATTTTCTGCTAACGTGGTATATGTAGGTGAGCGGGAAGACAAGTCAGAAGAGCTGTACAACTCAACCCAAGTAAAGACAAACCAGTGGAAAGAGGAATTAAATGTATATGACTGCAGGAGCAGCTACAGCTAATGTTTGCAGTATGCAGGGGTCCTGTAACAGAATTAAATCCTAAGGCTGTAATTGTTCCATGTAACGGACAGGTGTAAGGAGATCATTTACTTAGGTTTCTTATTTTCCAATCTTTTATATGTATTTATGAAAACATTCTTGTATTCAATTCTTTATGATGTAATAAAAAAAAAAAACACAAGTTTCGTCCCACAAAATATCCTTTTTTTTTTTTTCTAATGATTAAGTGCTTGAGCAATGTAGTAGGCAACTCTGACACGCATTTCCCATGGAATGGCTGTTTTTCCCCTAAAATAAGGAAAGAGGATCTTAATTAACACGTTACGCAACAAACTAAACACAAACATAAACAAATCCCAAAAAAGAACGGAGCGAAAAGAAATACAGCGGAAGAGGTGCTAGGAGATGGTGTCATTAGGCATGTATTCAGCCACCAATAAGCGCTCGTCTCCCTCGGCACAACAACCAATCAAATTTACCAATTTCTTACGGCGAACTTTGCCCACCCCGACAGCTTCCGTCTAAAGAAACATCCACATATGTCATCATCCAAACATTAAAGAATAAACATGAAAAGATGAAATATCGATGTTAAGTTTTACCACGAACTGGTGGGGATCGGGCCATGACTGGCGGGAGAAGCGCTTGGTAGCAACCTGACGATTTTTCTTGAGCTTGCCTCTGTAAACAACATTGGGAGCTTTTTCACCGTTCTCGGATACAAGAAGTTCGCTGCTGAAGCCGTTGGTGGCGGCATGGAGCTCGGCAAGAGCGAACTCTTTGAATGCGGGAACTTGTTCATCTTCGCTAGCACCTGGTTCATTTGATTTAATCAAAACTAAGCAAGTAGATAAAATAAAAATAAAAATAAAAGAAAGAAAGAAAGAAGAAAAACGACCCTAGTTCTGGTTTGGGTTCAGGAGGGGGAGGCTCTTGATCAGGAGAAGGAAGATGTGCGGTTTTGGACTGAAAACAGCCCATCACTTTGTAGGCACGAACAAATAAATACTACTAGTTGTTGTTCACATAGACTTTTGAGTACTACCCAGTTAACTTTGGTGTCTTTCTAAACCAAGACATTAAGAGGAAGATGCAGAGAGAGGATTTGATTTTGATTCTGATTTGTTTCAAAACTAGAGTGAGTGGAGTAGGGGGATTGACTGAGTGGCGGACTAGGGAAGTTAAAACGATCACCTTTTTTTATCCTAACCAGAGATGCGAAGTGATGATGAATAGCAGTCTTAAAACTAAAAAAGAGAAATAAAAAGTGGAGCGTTGACGAGAAAGGTAGAACAAATCTTTTATTTTTAACTTTCATCTTCATAAGATAGATCATCGTCTGATTTGATTAACCAAAAACATAAAAGAAAGAAGTGAAGGAGAGGAAGAGAAGACGGTGCGGGGTGTGGTGGGGGTATCACATGACAAGCGGCCCATTTCCCCGCGAATGAGTCATGACGACGTTAAACTATACTGCGAAGTCTTGCTGCAGTTTTATTTACCTTCCCCCTACTAAACCAAAAATAAATAATTATTTGAATAAACTCCCTCGTTGGTTTTTTTTTAATATTTTGGTTTTGATTTTCTCAACGTGTTGTCATGTGCTGTTGCTACAATTTCACGAAAGAAACTACTGCCAGAAGATACTGTAACTACTGGGGTTTCTCTTTTCTCCGTCTCTCTGGTGGATAGTGGTCATGGCATGGGTGGTAGTTCCTCCGCTTTCCCTCCAAAAAGCGCTGCAATTGCAGATGCAGAGGGGCCAGAACAGAACAGTCATCGCTTTCTCACCAGCTTTTCTATTCAACAAACTAATTCACTAATATTATCATTCCTTCAAATATAACAAGGACATAATCCAATAATCAAAGAAAACTTGAGTAATAGCTGTTACCAATGAACGATAGATATAACAAGATAAATTTGATTCGCTGCTCTTTGCTCAACTCAAACTCACAGAACATTTTGATCCAGGTCAACGCTAGTTTTCTGTACTTATTTTTCCCTACCATTTTTGGACACTGGTAGTTCCAAAAATAGCGATAGTTATCAACGGCACACAAGTTGCGTTGACCAACGATCAATAACTTCTGCAATAAAAACGATTTTTATAAAGGCACTGCCGTGTGGGCCAGCAACCTAAAAATTAATCCCCTATTTCAAATCAGCTCAAACAATTGCATGAAGGCCCACTAACCTTCATCCATTAATTGTTTCCGCCAACCCACTCAACAAATTTTCCAACTGGGTAATGTTAAATCCACCATGCTTTATATACACACACACACACACACACACACCTATCTTTCCCCCATTCCATTGCAGACAACATCCTAAATAAAGAGAAAAGGTACGGTGCATCTATTATCACCCATTCTAACTTGGTCATCGTTTGGGCTACCACATTGGTACTCATCACACCCTGGCCCATTAAAAACACAAACAGCCCATATCCCAACTCATTTAAGAATTTGTGTGGTACTAGTTCCGGTACACAACAATTTTAAGTGTCTAATCAACCTTGCAAACCTTTTTACCAATATTTGATATCTTTTAAGTTTTTCTCGTAATAATTATTATTTCAAAACAACATCATCTTAATTTCAAACAGATGATCACGTTTACACTTATCTTTTCTTTTCTACATTTAACATTTTTTTTTTAATAAGACGATGGTATGGTATAGTTTCTCTTTTCATATTCATTGTTTTAAAAAAAAAAAACAATACTAATGACTACTTTTTATGATATCACAAAATCAATGCTAATGTGTTTCGCCAGATTCAGACGCTATCTCCGAACGAAGGAAAGAGTTAGATAACTGTCATGTTCAAACGTGACAAAGGAGACAACTCAGCAAGAAAAAAATGGAGTTAGTATCTGGAACATATCTATCTAGTTCTGAATCAACAGACTCCAACCAATCCGATAAATATGTTAATGGACCTTAGAAGTCATTGAGGTAGACTAAAATGTTTGAATTCAACTAGATGATAATATCCATAAACTTGAAACGCAATGCTACCAATTAAAAATTCAATTCCAGTAGTCAATTAGTGCTTATCCAGAGAAATGAAAGACATCGGACGTATGTTTGAAATTAAAATTGCAACTTGCTGACAAGGCGGCAAGAAAAAAATTTTGAAAGTGATAAGCACGCTTTTCTTTCATAAGATATCTGCTCTTACTTATTAATTTACGCTAAGTGGTTCCAGTTTACAATTATATTATTATTATTATTATTATTATTTATTTTATTTTATCAAGTGATAAGCAAGAGCAAATGAGACGTGCTTGAATTGAATACGAGTTTTTGCTTTTCATTTCATGTCCCCTCTTTAGCAAGTCAATGTGCGGAGGAAAGCGAAATCTGACACGAAGTCTAACCAAACCTACCAATTTGGAACATCTTAGGGAAGTGATTGATGACATATCGATCGACTATTTAAAATATATGTTTTTTGACTATATGATTCCAATATTAATTACACACACACACATGTAACATTCGGAAATTTGCGGTCAATTGAAGTATACTATGGATGCTTGCATTACAAGTGTACTTATTTTGTTCATGAATCGGAGTAGTATCTTTCCCACTTGCACGATATTCATGCCGAATATGAAGAACAAAATCAAACAAAAGCAGATGACATTTAGCTGTAAATTGAGGTGTATATGAGCCGGCATATTTCGGAGACATTTTGTCCTATATCTTTGGACATTAAGGCATATATGTCATGTAATAAAACTTACGAATATTGTAAGCTACAATATATTTATTGACCTTCCAGTATCCGCTCGAGGTTTTATACTTCTGAAAATATTTGATGAAGCAAATATTTATATATACATGTTAAGTACCATAATTTCTTTACATATATAGCCGCCGATGCACTAAACTATACATATCAATGACTTGACCTGACCAGGCACCTACTGCAGCCACCACAGTTGCCGGTCCAGCATTGCTGACCGAGATGAGAGGACCTTAATTGATTTTCAACACTAAAAATAAAGAAAAATAAATAAATAGGGAAAAGGATGCTGTATGTGATCACCAAATGCTTTGCACCAACATCTTATATATACGTAATCAACTAATTATTAGCATGTGTCGCCGTGGGTGTGGGAGAACCTATTTTCTTTATTAATTTCCTTTTCGATTATACTTTTAATTTATGGATTGCAACCCTAATTTTGCTAATTACTTTGGGTTAGCAGCAATGCTTGCCAATTGGATCGATCGATGGATTCTTGCTAGCTATACATTAGACATTTAGGACGGCCACCGCATAATTAAAGTCACGCCCTCAATTTGTACTTGGATGTAATTAAGATTGAAAAGACACAAAAGGAATCTTGATGTTACTTGAACGGTGCTCTACGATCTGCAGGTTTATAAATCAGTTGTTGTTTCTTGCATCGCAATGCCCTGTGAGTATGATTTTTATTTTTATTTTTTAATAAAGGTTTGTTTCCACTCCAGACCCTGTAATTAGGGCAGGAAATGCTGATCCTGGAGAAAGACTATACGTTAACACAGTCAAAATTTACCCGCTTATAAGTGGAAGCCGATAAGAAACGACGAAGCATTTATAATTAAATTAAATTATTTGCTGGAGTTGATCCTTTTACACTTGAAAAGAAAAATTATTAAAGGTTTCTACTGTTACCAAGAAGAATCCAATAATTGCATGTTTCAAACATGTCAATATCAAGACAGCTTAATCGCAGCCAGTTCCCTTTATTAATTAGTTGAAAAGGAAATGATAATAGTTAGCTAGCATGGCCATCGGTGATGAAGTGAAGACAACGATGATACATGTATGACTGTATCCAACAATGTTACGCAGCTTTTGCCTGTCCCCACCATTAAACGTGTTGCTTCCGACACATTTCCTTTTCGGTTCCTTATTTTCTCCTGTGCACCTGGATCTTCCTTCTTACTCTCCTCACGTTATCACAGCCGTCCATTAATTCCCCGTCATCCTCTATATATATCCACACACAACACAGCTAATGTCCATAGATAAGCAGTATCTCCTCCTCCAAATACTTGTCCTTTCTACTCTTTCAGTCTTTCCCTCATCTCCAAATCTTTAATTTGCTAAGCTAAGCTAAGCATTTTATAAATTGCAGCCTAGCTAGCTATCTGTCTATATAGAGTACTGCAGAAATGGCTTTTTTGAACTTTTGCAGAGAGGTTTGTGATGAAATCAAAATATATTTTGTTCTTCAATTACTTTGAAAATATATGCATGCACTGCTGCTTTAGTTTACCTTTTCCTTTTTGTTTTTGTTTTCTTTCTTTCTCTGTTCGGGACCGGACAAGTGTTTTCCATTAGACATAATTTAGCATGAATCTCATTGTGACCGACGCTGGCCTGTTGCTGTTAGCTTGGCCAGGTATATTATTCATGCATGCATGTTGATGAAACATTATGGTTCCTTTCCTTTACCAGCTAGATTGTATTTTGCTTCCGCTACTCGATCGATCGGCAAGTGCATTTTCATCTACTAACCAAAAATTCTAGTATACCATTCAGTAGGATTACGTTAGGAACTGATAGACTAGAAGTGGCCAGCTAATAAATCCATAGCTATTCCTATTTCTTGGCATATTACATTTAAATTAATTAACTGGTCACTTCTACTCTATTATTTTAATTTGTTGTTGCTTTGCTTTCCAGTTATAAAGCTACTTTAACAGCATCCAAAAATGACTGTGATATTGATTAAATAACTAACAGCTAACAAGGCAGACGTGGAGTGCACTTTAAGTCATCACCACATTAATCACAATAATCATTAAGAGGTGGTAAATAATTGTTAGTGTGTTCTCACGGGTCAAACTAGGACTAAAGTGGATGATGAATAAGAAAGTGAATTTGTCCACGTTTGCTCTCTTTTTGTATATGCAAACTCTTCATATCACGTCAGATTTTATTTTCTTGGGGCGGGTTGGGCTTAATTAAGAGCTTTAATCTGTTATTTTAGACGTTTAGTTGCTTTTTGATCGATGGGAAAAATAATATTCTTGAAAGACCTGATTCCGGCTAAATCAGCACCTAATTAATTATCTCATGGCAGTAAAAAGCCTCCTGATAGTAAAAATAGTGCGGCAGGGCAGCAAGCTAGGGGGAAAGTCATTCTCATGGACATGGCTTCGGCTTTGTGCTTTGTACTTCAGCATGCCTAAGCTCTTAACACTTTGGGCTAAAGATTCACTGTGTTTTTATTTTTACCTTTTTATAGGTTAATTATGAGGAAAATAATTTGCTTTGCCTTTTAGTACTTTATTTACAGCGTACTTTCGGATGGGAGCATTAATTAATTTCACTATCATTAGAGTAACTTACAAATAATACAAATTGAGTCATAGTTTGCAGAATCACTTCAGCGACTATTGTTATTCAAAAAATACCTTAAAGCACAAAAATAAAATAAAATTGCTTTCTACCAAAAAGAAAAAAGTTCTAAAAGCATCCTTGAGTGTTATTCATATAGAGTTGTATTTAATATTTAAAATTAGTTATTCACTGAATAATATTAACAACAATAAAATGAAAGAATAATGATTATTTTTTTATATTTTTTATATTTAGTTTTATTAGATGTTGATGAGTAGTATCAACGATTTAAATTGTATATTGAAATTTTTAATTTTTATTATAAAATATAAAATTAAAAATTAAAATATAATTTAAATTATTAATTAAAAATATATATTACGTGTCAATATTTGATAATTTTTTTTTAAAAAAAAAAGAGAGGTTTCTTGTCCAAAATGAAATTAGAAGAATTTAAAAAGGATTAGTATAGATTCAACTAGGGAACACAAGATTCATCCTCCCCTCCCCACAAGTACCTCTGTCTATTTTTCCATCTTTACGACTGTTAGTTTTATGCATAAGTAGTAGTTAATTCTTAATGGAAGAATTTATTATTAGTTTTGTCTTTAGCATGCAATATTTATCGCAGTCTCTGGCATCATGTATATATGTCTGTAAAACTTTCAGGGTACTGAAGAGAAGAAAACTAGAAAGGAGCAGGAGGCATGTACACTTGATGGAGCTGTTGACCGCCACGGTCGCCCCGCAATCCGAAGCAAAACTGGAAAGTGGTTTGCTGGAATTCTTATCTTGGGTAACTACTTATCATATATTATATTTAATAATTAGTTATGCTCGATGCAGTAATACGTATATATAGATGGTAGATCTAATGTCACCGAACTACAGGGAGACACAAAATTTGTAGTCATATTTCAATCTTTATTAGTTTTATTAACAGTAAGATGATATCTATGCTGTCGTCCTACACCTCGACTTTAAAATTCACATGGCTTTCATGTACTTTTATTTAAATCTGACTCTTTATTTAATTTAATTGTTTCCAGATCTCACATGCATTCATGCACCAAATAATATACTTGACTTTGGAGTCTATTGTTTTGATTCTTTGTAACGGCTGCTAATTATTAATCCTATAAAATCAGAGATTTGTTAACTCTCTTTTTTCAAAAAAATTATGACGTACCATCTGATTCCATAATTCTATGAATATTTCAGTGAATCAAGGGCTGGCAACTTTGGCATTCTTTGGAGTAGGCGTCAACTTGGTACTGTTTTTGACAAGAGTGTTAGGACAGAAAAATGCTGATGCAGCAAATAATGTCAGCAAATGGACAGGCACTGTCTACATATTCTCTTTGCTTGGCGCCTTCCTTAGTGACTCTTACTGGGGAAGGTATAAGACCTGTGCAATCTTCCAGGCCATCTTTGTCGTTGTAAGTTGCAACCTACATCAATAGAATATTTCACTCAAAACAAGCTAGTCTGTTACGTCACACACTTCAATTATTCCTTTTATATTGTTACAAGAACTGATCAATATTCCATACTGTGTTTATGTTAATTAAAAATTTATTTTGTACTGTGTTACAGGGACTATTATCATTATCAGTATCAACCGGCGTGCTCTTACTGAAACCGAATGGCTGTGGTGATGAAGCAAACCCATGTGGATCCCATTCAACTTTCGAGCTTGGACTGTTCTATCTTTCTATATACCTAATCGCCCTAGGAAATGGGGGCTACCAACCGAATATAGCTACATTTGGGTCAGATCAATTTGATGAAGAAGACCCTGAGGAAGGGCACTCGAAAATAGCCTTCTTCAGCTACTTCTACTTGGCATTAAACCTTGGCTCTCTCTTTTCAAATACTATACTAGGATATTTCGAGGATGAAGGGATTTGGGTGCTGGGATTTTGGACATCAACTGGCTCTGCTACCATGGCACTGCTCCTGTTTCTTATTGGGACTCCCCGATATAGGCATATCAAACCCAGTGGCAATCCTCTTTCCAGGTTTTGCCAAGTTGTTGTTGCTGCAGGAAGGAAGTGGAAAGTCCGGACGACAGTAGTTGAAGACGATCTCTTTGTAGGAGACGCAAACGGAAGTTCCCAGCAGAATGGGGCTAGAAAGATATTCCACACCCAAGGTTTCAAGTAAGTTCATGAATTTAATTTTTTGAGTGATTTTAGAAATTTTGTCTAGCTGTACAAATTAATGATGAATATGTACACATCTTACCAGATTCTTGGATAGAGCAGCAGTTGTTACATCGAATGATTACATTGGCGAAGAGAGTGATCGTATGCGCAATCCATGGCGTCTTTGCACAGTAACTCAAGTCGAAGAAGTTAAATGCATACTAAGACTCCTCCCGGTTTGGCTATGTACGATACTCTACTCCGTAGTTTTCACACAAATGGCATCACTCTTCGTGGAACAAGGAGCTGCAATGAAAACAAACATTTCAAACTTCCACATCCCAGCAGCAAGCATGTCCAGTTTCGACATTCTAAGTGTTGCCGCTTTTATATTCATTTACAGGCGAGTCCTTGACCCACTTGTAGCAAGACTAAAAAAGACAAGCACAAAAAGTTTCACAGAGCTTCAGAGAATGGGAGTTGGTATTGTAATAGCAATACTGGCCATGGTTTCAGCGGGAACTGTAGAGGTTTTCAGGTTAAAGTACGCAAACAAAGATTGCAAAAACGGTTGCGAAAATGCAAGTTCATTGAGCATATTTTGGCAAATTCCTCAATATGTATTGATAGGAGCGTCAGAAGTATTCATGTACGTAGGACAATTAGAATTCTTTAATGGTCAAGCCCCGGATGGTTTAAAGAGTTTTGGTAGCGCACTTTGCATGACATCAATATCTCTGGGAAATTATGTAAGTAGTCTCTTAGTGACAATTGTGATGAAGATATCAACAAGAGATGATATGCCTGGTTGGATTCCTGGAAACCTAAACAAGGGACATCTAGACAGGTTTTATTTTCTATTAGCAGCTTTAACAACAGCAGATCTCCTGGTCTACATCATATGCGCTGCATGGTACAAGTATATCAAATTTGAGGAAAGGACGACTGCACAGGAAGACATCAAGATGAACGTGCATGCTGACCTAAGAGTTTAATTAAGCTGGAGTTTGGTGAATTAGTGTATTTTAATTTGTTTAAAATAACAGAGGGAGGGATCGGAATTATGTACTGTGCCATGAAACTGAAGGAATGGTCTGTTCATTTCCCCAGTTGAGCACAAGGGTAAGGTATTAATTAATTGTAATAAGCACGTAGCAGCTATGTATGTTCATGGGAGCTCATTGATGAGCTTCGAACAAGAGTTACCATTTTATGTAATTAGTCTAGCATGCTTATTTGTAATGTCTTAATTCTCGGGGATCTTTTTTGTTGTTATTGTTAAACTATATGTATTTATTAAAACTTCCAATTCTAGACCAAGGTGTCAATACTAAAAAATAAAAAAAAATAAAAAATTGCAAACGACATTTTTCAAATAAATGAAGTAGCATCGCCTTTCTTTTTAGAAAACAATCGGCAGTCAGAGTTGACTGCTCAATTACCTGAGGGTGAAATTTACATCCGAGCTAGCTAGCGAGTAGTAGAGTAAAGAAATAAAAACAAAATAAAGATGGGCTCCTTTGCCCCTCTCTTGGGACAGATGAAATTTAATATTATAAATCTCTAATTTTATTAAACGATTTCTTATTTCTTTGTTTAAATATATATATATATATACATACATATATAACCTGACGGTCTCTTAGGCACAGTAAAAGACGTTATTACCCCGACAATTATAGACCACTTTCGCCACCATACCCTCTTTTAATCTGCTGCCAATGCCACCTCTGACTCTTAAAAATGTAAAATCCTCAAGTGTCGACGTTGTCTGTAACTTCTGTATCCGAAAATTACCCGGTGCGTAGAATCAGCATACTAGCAACTGAAAAATTACCCATCCCTTTCCTTCTCACTGCCGCCAATCTCTGCGTCGCTGTCTCTGCCAAGCGACCATCACTGAAACTCTCTCTCCTCTCAAAGTCCCTCCCAGCTCGCTGCCACCAGACGTTTGCCAGGTGATTATTGTTATGGTTTTCTCTTGGTCTGTGAATTTTGTTGTTAATGCGCTGTTTTATTGTCGAATTTGTTGGATTCGCATTTTAAGTCAGACAAGAGCTTTAATTGTTTTGATTCTTTCAGGATTCGTTGACTGCGTTAGAGAAAAATAAGTTGCTTCTTTCTAGGGTTTCTTTTGTAGAAGAAGTTGTTTTTGATTTCTTATTTTTATCCTTTTTTATCTGTTTGCGATTCCTTTCAAAAAAATAATAAAAAGAAGAAACTCTTTGTGATTAATTTTAAAGTGATGTTGATCTTGGCTGATGATTTTTATTCGTGTTAGATAGGAAATTGTTACGGAATACATCGCTAATATGAAAATGGAATTTGGTTTAGGGAAATTGGTTAAAGTTGGGATCAAATTCCCACTGAACTAGAGAGATGGCAGTTAGACAGAGAGCAGTGGCAACGTTGCCCAATCTGATAAGAAGCCTGAGGAAGGACTCCCCCAAGGCAAACCCAAATCTACCGTTGCCATCACTGAGACGTGCTTTCTCTCTTTACGATCAAATCAATCTTATTGACAATGTCCCTGAGGATCAGCTTCGCTTCCAAGGGTTTCTTTCTTTATTTCTTCTTGATGTATATAACTACTAGTCGTCTAATTCAGAGCTCCCTTTTCTGTTTAGCTTAGTTTCTTTTAACTTAATTTTGTAGGTATACCGACACAAGCTTCACAGTGAACGGAGTTCAGTATGAAGGTAGCCTGCTTTGTGTTGGAAACTTGCTCATGTCTTGGACTCCTAAGAAGTTCTCTGAGATTACTCCTAACAGGTATTTATCTCCTTTACTGCTTTTTTCTTCTATAACTCTTTCTGGAAGCTGTCTGCCAGATTAATGATTCCAAAGTAGCTACAGCACTTTCATTTGGATCACAAACCAGCACCATCTATGTATCTCATGCCATTTTATTGAACAACTTTGCATGCAGTAGATAAAGAACTTACTTCTATGTTATTGAGATGAAAGAAGGATCAAGTATCTCAGATATTTGATTTGTGCTCTAAGATATCCTCAAAGGGATATTCAGATTCCTGCTGCATTTTCCTTTCCCCCTAAATTTTGTAGCCAGAACAAGAAATTATTGAGGTGTTTATTTACTGATACCTCATGTTTCTTTATTTTATCTCTGTGCAGCTTATCTATCTTCCAACTAGTGCACCCTATTCCAGGTGAGTGTTCAAACTTGATCTTTTGGAGAAATGTGATGATCTACAATCATAATGCTTTATAACCCAATCATTTTATGTCCTTGTTATTTGTCACATATTATTTTATCATGACATTTAACTTGTATGTGAAAAATGTACTTGTTACAAGATGACCCTCAACATATTGCCACTTGTTTTATGGCCTATTCCTGGCTAACTGTTTTTTCTCTATTGAATGGCTGAATCACTCTGCCCTGCCTTTTTTGGCTTTTAGATCATTTGATTATTAATTTTCAGTCCTCATATTGTCTTTAGGGCAAGTTATCAATGACATCTACTATATTTACAACCCATTCATTCATTCTCTTGATTTTTTGAAGACTGAGTTACATTTCTTTTCTGCATCTGTTCAGAAGAAATTTATTCTACATCTTACTAATGAACAAATGGCAAGTAATAACATCTAATTTCATGCTTTTATGCTGTGGCCCAATTGACATGCAATTATTCACATATATCAGCTTGCTATCTGCTCATTTCTTTCTTGTCCGCCTTTCTGTTGACCTTGAGGTTTTCGTAATTTATTTCAGAAATTTTGATTCTTGGATGTGGAAGGTACACTGAACCTGTAGATCCCGAACTTCGACGTTTCATTCGGTCTACTGGCATGAAATTAGAAGCCATCGACTCAGTAATCTCTTTGCACACTTTGTTGTTAATATTTTGGCTTTTAATTATCTTAGCCTGTTAAACTTATTCTTTATGTTAGTACCACGCCATATGATTGAGCTCACTAATAAATACTGAATAGGGGTTAATAAAGTGAGGTTTTCAGAAATTAGTTGGTAAATAAGAACAAATTGCATCAGTGAAATCAACAAATTCTGTCTGCTGAAATTTCTATAGCCTAACATGCCATAGCTACATGGCTTGATACATCTATTTCCATTCAAGCATTCACAAAATTTTGACTTGAAACTGGTGCTGGCTGCTCCTATGGTCTTCGTACTTGAACGAATTCTCTCTCTTGCAGAGAAATGCTGCATCAACTTACAACATACTGAATGAGGAAGGTCGAATTGTGGCTGCTGCACTTCTCCCTTACGGAGTATCTGCATGATGCATGGATACTACATGGAAGATGTTTCTGATCTCTTGATTTCACATAACTACTGTGGTAGGCTAATCTCAAACTAGCCAATGGTGACTGATGTGTAATTAAGTTGGGGAGCTTTTTGTTTGTGCGATTGAGGTGGTGTTGTATGACACCTTAAACACAACTTGGTGCATTTCTTGAGTTATTCACAGTTTTTGCCTGACTTCTTATATGCAAGAGAGCTTGAAAATGTGTGGAATAAGTAACTGGGCGGATCTGTCGTTTAATGAAAAAATTTATTGGGTCAGCAAAATTTGCCAGAAATCCTAGTTAGCCTCACTGCTAAATACACAATTATCATTTGGTTTCATTTTTTATAATAATTATCAGTGATGAAAAGATAATGTTTAAGAATGTTAAAGGTTATACATTGATACACCTAAATGGATCTTCTCTGATGTTACATGGTTTTGCACCTGTATGTGATGTTGATTTAACGCTGCAGAGTTGAAAAAAGGAAGTTAATTTCATCAGATTCATTCACCCTGCTCATCAGTGAACAAACTGCTGGACAATTAAATTGCATTATCAATTTCTTATACGCCATTCTTGTCAATCAAATAAAAATGCTCGTCAACGAGCAATACTCAGCTAAAAGCGATTAGTGCAATCATAAATCTATTATAAAGATGTGGATTGTAGCATTAAATTTTCATTTGCCTTTTTTATAAACATTTATGCAACTAGGGTTACAACATTGGAATTCAATTCATATATCTGGTTCTTGGACGGAATCCAGTTGGTCTCCTTTAAGAAATCTGTCTGCTGCAGTCTTTTGTCCTGAATTACCTCTTGGAATATGAACACCATGCTGCTTCTTGTGGTCATTCGAATCCTTATTCATGAAATCGAGAAACCTATACTCTCCGGTTGCAAGGCACCGAGAGCGGTAGCTGAGCCCACTACCCCACAATTACTACACCTACATCATAAAATGCTAAATGTTTGGAAGCCATCCATTACCCTACAAACAAGTCCATGCACATTACCCAGATTTAGTTCACCAATAATTGAATTGATGCCGCACCATTTTCATTTCCCTTTTGGAAGCAATTCTAAATTAACGTAGTTCGTCCTGCCTATCAGTATGCATAACACGAAGATTAGCACTCGGACAAAATCAAATCACTGCTCTGCTCTAAAATTTAAGCTAGTAGCCAGCCATTCGAAACAGAGGAATAATAGAGCAGTACAGCGTAAAAACCTTGTTTAATTGCAAGTCCGCAAATGAAATTTCTTCGAAAATTTATGCGGTCGAAGAATTTTCGAACGTCAATAAGTGAAGAGAGGGAGAGGGAGGAGGAGCAAAGAGTAACTTTTTCCACAACAATGGTAGCTATAAACTTTTTCCGGGACCCTGGCAAACAACACACATTAACCAGTTTCCGAATATTTGACTACCACAAACAAACAAACATGAGAAAAATAAAATAACAGTGCTGATTTCAATTTCTCAATGGATTTTCATTTCCAGTGAGAAAAAACACAATAAGTGAAGTTCTTGCTAGCCTCAGTTCGAACGACCCAAGATGGCTTAGATAAGGAGAGAGGACGAGAAGGCATAGAGATACCTTTCGCTTGATCTTCTGATCGAACCACTGTCAACGGAGTCTCTCTTGTCATCCTTGCCTCACTCCCACTCCAACTCCCAGCATGTTTTGTTTTCTTTAGCTCAACTCAATCCCAGTCCCAGCTGAAAGGATATCGCCAACCTCCCATCCGTTGTCTTTATTATTACTATTATTATTATTATTTGTCTAATTTCCTAATTATTCTTAATTGCTCTTGTTTTTTTTTTTTTTTTGACTAATTGTGCAAATTCAATTAATTGGCCTTAACACAATTAATAACAATAAATATTATTTTGTTCTTCAAAATTCACAGAAATGGTTAATTTGTGAAGACGTTTAATTTTTCTTGCTACAGCATGAAAACCTCGTTGGCAATTTTTTTTTTTTGTCCCCTTCATTTTTTATAAATGGGTTTAAGTCAAAGAAATTTGCTTCATTTAGAGATATAACAGGCCACATTTTTCATGCATATGTATAAATAAATGGAACATAAATCAGCACAACGCCAAAAATAATTCCTCAATTACGCTAGTCATAATAGATAACCTTAGACATCTCGAAAAATACATCAATAATTTGGAGATTGCCTATCCTTATTTCCGATTTGTTGTTTACTATCATATCAATTTCTTAGAATTGAGATGGGGCATGCATACTCATTTCTGTGCTGTAAGTTACCAAGTAAGCTATTACTTCACCTCCTGTCACTTGCGGCTTGGAGATCATTCAAACGAATTTTCAGAACAAATCTTGTGAATTCCCTTGATTCACCAAATCTTGATATCCAAAGATTGTTAGAAGCAGGATCTAACTACGTCTGAGTTGTCAAACTGTTGAAATTCTGCGATCTCATGGAGTACTCCTTTAAAAGTTTCGAGAAGAAAGAATCTTCTCTTTCAAGTAGCTTTGTTGGCGTGTCATACTCTGCAATTCTTCCTGTTCACAAAAATGTCATGCGCACTCTTATTTAGTAATCCGAATTCTTTCTGGGTATGTGAATATTATACTGAATACTTTTATTCTTACCATCACTGAGGACCAACACAAGATTGCTATCAATAACTGTGTGGATTCTGTGAGCTATTGTGACAACTGTCCGATCCTTGAATTCTTGACCAATGATTTTCTGTATAACCCCATCTGTTGCAGAATCTACTGATGCTGTAGCTTCATCAAGAACCAGAATGCTGCTTTTCTTCAGCAAGGTCCTCCCAAGACAGAATAACTGTCTTTGTCCCACACTCCAATTTTCACCATTTTCAACCACTGTAACAATACGTATATTAGGAATTTTTCACCAGTAAAATTAATGCCTTTTACTATATACCGCAGTTGAAAATGATGAAGCTGACCTATGCTATCCAACTTCTCTTCCTTTGCACGCACTATATCAGCAAGTTGACATTTATCCAGTGCCTGAAATGTTAAATAATTAAATTCTCCTGAGTTAAGTTTTCAAATTACGACTTTCTGATTATGATGACTTTGTACAGAATACATCAAAAAGCTGTGGATTTTAGTTACCTCCCAGACTTCTTTGTCAGAATATTGCGCAAGTGGATCGAGGTTTCCTCTGACAGTTCCGTCAAACAGAGTTGGGTCCTGTGGAATGATGCTAAGCCTTGATCGTAAGGCATGAAGGCCTATCTTGGTAATATCAACACCATCAATTATAATGCTGCCGTCTCTAGGTTCAACAATCCTGAACAAGGCCTGTATAAGGGTTGATTTCCCACTTCCTGTCCTTCCCACTACACCAACTTTTTTCCTACCTGGAAATGTGCACGTAATATTTTTCAGGACAGATGGGAGATGTTCGGCGTAACGAATCTGCAAGACAGTCAGAATTAAGTACGAGTGACTCAAATCAATTATGACAGATGGGTGCATGTTTTTAAATTTTATGGACTGGTCTGATGTCAAAATGAATGTCATACATTTTTAAATTATTTCTTTTCCAATATCCATAATTTTGCTTAGATGCGTACCTGCAAATTTTTGAAGCAAATTGTTCCAACATCTGGCCAGTTGCTTGGGGGTCTGCATTCTTCAATGACAAGGGGCGCTTCACCTTTTAGGTTTGAATACTGAAGTATTCTTTCGACAGAGATCATTTTATTTTCTGCATTGCATATGTTCCATATAATGGAAGCTTGCAACACATTCAAATTTATTCCATATGTTACTGCCAACCCTGCAAAACCTGTTAATTAAGAACCCAAATGCTTGTTAGCTTCCTATGCTAAGTTAAAATATCATAGAATCTATAATATCTAATAAACAATATATTAATACTCACTTGGATTTATTATTCCTTCAGGAAGGCTCACCAGCACAACCAATGAGAAAGCAAAGACAAAATTGGACAGTAGATTTAGTCTGAAAGAAAGCCATTCCATTGCTGAAACGTTGTGAAACCATGGTCTTGAGTGGTTGTTAATAAGACTGAGGTTTGAATTCATGAAACGATCTTCTTGATCAAAGGCATGGATTGTTGCTGCACCTGCCAGTGATTCTGCAAAGTGGTGGAGGATTGGAGCTCTTTGTATCTCAGCCAAACGAGCCAATTCTCTAGCTGTCGGTATGTAGTATTGCTGAAGTACTCACAAATAAGATTGAAGTTAATTAATAGCAGTAAAATTGAGTTGAATTCATATTTCTTGTAGCATTTACTTACTTGGTACCATATGCAGATAGCAGTCACTGGAATGAAGATGACAAACACTTCCCACGCTACCTGGGACATTACCCCAATTGTCCCTAGAATCTGTATTATTGAGAAAGCACACCATCCTAATCTGGCAGCCAGTTCTAAGTCCAGCACACTTTGATCATTCGATGCCTGCAGATGTAATAATTCAACCCGTCAGTCTTTTCAAGAATTATGCTTTTGGAACCTCAGGTACATATATTATATGATGCTCACCCGGTTTAAGATTCTTCCTGTTGGAGTTGAGTCAAAAAATGCCATTGGAGCTCTGTGTACACTGTGCAGCATGTTGGTGAATAGCTTTTCAGCTGTTTGGAGTCCAGTTGTTGCTACCAACATGGCTCGTAGCAGCACACAAAATGAACTTCCAACGGCGAGTAGTGAATAAACAGGTAATATCAAATTCATTCCCACTACTGGTTGGCCTTCAGTTGTAGGAGGAGAAGTCCATGCCATCCAATAATTACTAGCTACCTGCAATACTTGGAATGATGATTGAGCCAAAAGAATGATCGGAACTAGGACTCCACCTTTCACTGCAGTTAAATATGACCAGTAAACTTCTTTCCCAATGCTTCCTTTTTCTCTCTCTTCTTCTTGCACTAGTTTTCCTCCCTTTTCTGTTACCTCAAGGGAAAGGTCATGTTCTGAGTCATGTTGTGAATGTATGTGTTTTGCATTTGAAGTGGAATCAGTGTTGAATTCAGTTTCAAGTGTTGGGTCTTGATATGTTCTGCTGGAATTTTCGACTGTGAGAACTGACTCTAGAGCTTCACTGTGAGCACCAACTAAAGTTTCAAATCCTATATTTTGTTTTAGAAGTTCTTCGAATCTGCCAGCTTGTGCAATTCTTCCATTTTCCATCACCTGTTGAGATTTAAATTGGTTTTAATCTGAGTCATTTTTTCTAAAATTTACAACTTCAACCAGTGCTCACCAGGATGAGGTCTGCTGCTGGAAGAAACTCAACTTGGTGGGTAACATAAAGTACAGTCTTGTCTTTCAGAATTCCCATCAAGCATTCCTACAAAGAGTAATTAAACAGGACTCAAATGTTCAAAATTATTGTAGTTACTTCAAAGTAAGACCACAAAATGACGTATATTATCCTATGATCTACTTAAGAAACTCACCTCAAAGAGATGGGTGCCTGTGTGAGCATCCACAGCGCTGAAAGGATCATCAAGTAGATAAATATCAGCTTCCTGGTAAACTGCACGAGCAATTTGTATTCTCTGTTTCTGTCCTCCACTCATATTTATACCTCTTTCCCCAATCTCGGTTAAATCACCGGAGGAGAACAGCTCAAAATCCTTCATTAAGGCACATGCTTTAACCGTTCTGTCATACTTGCAACTGTCATATTGATTTCCAAATATAATATTTTCCCTGACATTTCCTGTCAGTATCCATGGTGACTGAGGAACATAAGCCTTTGTACCACTGATCTTCACAGTCCCTGCCAGCTTCTGTATTTCCCCAAGAATGCATGAAAGTAGGCTAGATTTGCCCGAACCTACACTTCCACAAATAGCCACCTTCATCCCCTTCTTCACTTTTAACTTTATTCCATCAAGAGTTGGGCTGCTTGACTCGGGATTCCAGCTAAATTTCCCATTTTCAACCTCAACTTCAAACTCAGATTGTCCTTTTGCAACATTCTCGACTGCGTCCTGCTGAATTTCATCTTCCTGTAAAAAGGCAGCAATACGATCTGCCGAAACTTTGCCCTGAGCAATATTTGAGAGTAAATCGGGTAAACTAAATATAGGGTCTTGTAACATTCGGAAGGTGGCCAGTGCAGCCAAGACTCTCCCAGCTGTGAGTTGAATCCCCATTGGGATGCATGCCCCAAAAGTCACAACAGATATAAAAGTGGGTGATCCCCAGAAAACGAAAGCTGAAATTGCTGATAATCTTAATGACTTCCACAGCCAGTTGCTCTCAATTTTCCTCAAACTCTCAAGTTTGTGGAGGAATTGAACGTCCCATGCTTGAAGTTTTAGTGTCTTCATGTTTTTAAGGACTTCGGAAGTAGCTTTCATCCTATCATCCTTAGCACTCATGATCATTGATTGATATCCCTTCTGGATTCTTGTAATAGGTATGTTACAAGACATGACTATTAAAGTTGCAGCCAGTGCTGCCAACGATCCGAAACCTAGATTTGTATGCAGAATGTAGATGGCCAAGGATATTTGTACAGGCAACATCCATATAACATTTAAGTACCAAATGAAGTCTGTAATTCTTTGGACATCCACACTCATATAGTTGATAATCTCTCCACTTGAGTGGCACTGGCGAGATTGGCTTGACAAACGCAGACCCTTCCTGTATATATGAGATATCAAAGCTGCTCTTAATCGAAGGCCTAGTTGGCGGGCTCCAAAGATCCATTGCCTCTGTGCAATAGTTTCAACAGTTTTGGCACCTAGAAAAGCTAGTGCAAGAAGGTACCCGCTTTCCAGACTCCTGTTTTTCTTATCAGTGAGGAAACTAACAAAGTCATCGATAAGATATGGGCCAACATACGATGCTGCAGCACTTATCACAGCAAAAAGTGCATTGATTGCTGCTTTCTTCCGAATGAACAAATAGATTGCCCTGTAGATCGATGGGTTTGTGCTTCCTTCTTTCTCCTTAACATAGTTTAACTTCCGGCCAAACCCGTGAGAGAGAAATTCAGCGGAGTCCTTGATATCAACATCTGGAATATCATCATTTTCAAGCGGTTTTTTTATTCCAATAGCAAACAATGGGTTGAGCCAGGAAAAGGTAATGAGTTGGAGAAGACTAGCTTTTCCATATGGAGATTCCCTTTTGAATTCCAAATGTCTATCAACTTTTCCATTGAGAAGCGGCTCAGTAGTGTCACCGGAAAGTGTATAGACTAATCCTGTCTTTCCCTGAATTGATATACCCAATGGCAATGTGGATGCAAGGAGACCAAAAAAATCTACATAATCTCGTACTCTGAATTGGCCGTAGTTTGTAATTCTTAAATAGATATGAAGAGCTGTGCAAATAAGGAAAAACAAGAAACTACAAAACCACCAAGCTCTGAGAATCCAAGGAAACTTGGCATACTTATTATTTGGGATGATCTTGTATAGTGCAAGCAGTGTAGTTGCCCATGCTACCACTTGCATAATCTCTGATGAAAAAGCAAGAATTCTGGAGTTGCAGAGACTCTCCCCGCCATTAAGCATAACGAGTAAAATTATGAAATGTGTGCCAAATAGCAAAAAAGAGCAAACCATGCTGGCTCTGTAAGAGAGACTGAATTTTACACCAATTGGGTATTTCTCTACACCTTGATCTCCGAACTCTGCTTCGTGCCTGCCCGTTAACAATCTTCTTACAGATCGGAGTAATAAGAATCCAAGAAAGACGAGTTGCACAACTACGCTGATATGCTCCCACAAACAGGGTGATTTTATTGGTAGCCATGATGCTGTCTGGACTTGAAGGAGCTTAAATTCTGTCAAAGATACAATCAGGTTAAAAGACGATGTGATGTTTGAGAAGGGGATAATAAAATTGTGTTTCTAATTACATATACAATTATAATTATCAGACCTGAAAGAAAGAAATATATGATACGAACTCTATCATGAAACTAGGATTTTGTTAATTATACAAGAAGAGTTCATGCTAAGCAAAATTTAGAAAAGAGGAACAGAGTCAGAGTAATATACGCTTTATTCAAATTTTGAGTTAGACATTCATTCACCTCCTACACGATCTGGCATTATTCAATGCCAGAGTAATGAAACCAGAAAATATGCAGAAACCTTTCGTCTGGTGATGCGCCAGTTTGTTAGCTTCCGTTAAAACTGGCGTAAATACAATCAAGTTATTGTAATCATGTAAGACTCTTATTTGTCCAACGCTATCCGATAAATACAATTTTGACCTTCTAATGTACGCAAATCCTGAAATATAAATAATAAAAATATGCCACTAATGGGCAATTTCTGTTTTCTGTGCTACCAGGAAACACTGTTAGTGTTGTATGTTAATCAAACTCCTCAGTCTCCACGACGAAAATGTAGCAGCATCCCGTTCATATCTTTCCGTCACTGTCGCATTCTCACGTTGAGAATGACAAAAATAATGGGGAAGAACGGGTACAATACGCAAAATCTCAATTATTTGGATTTTGATATTGCTGATCTGAACAAAAACAAGTTACCCCATATTGAAATGGAATTTTTTTTTTTTTTTTGAAAAAGAAGAAAATGAGTACGAAACTAGACTCCTTTGTTTGGCTTTCATAACTCCCAAAATCATTCTAATCTGGTGTTTGAGATAATGGCAACAAGGAAGGGATTCGGTGAGTGAAATGAGGAAGACGGAGTTAATATCTGATATATTATATTTCATTATAAATTCATGGGAAAATTAATCCCTACTCGAGTCAATGAGAGATGATTACACGACTTGTCATACAATGAAGACGACTTGTCTCCTTCGTCCGAGAAATAGATGTTCACGGCAACAACAACCGAACCAAATGCTCTGCTCTCGACTCGACTAAAAGAGCCTAGAGAAGAATTGTTCTGTGCTTTCTGAAACTCAAAAAGGAATAATCGCCGGGCCAGATATACACAGGCACAACCCAAACCAAGAACACAGCATGCACTCGAATCAAAGCTTTGATACATGGATAAACGTACAGAAAGAAATTAAGACTAACAACAATCAAAATATGGTTTCAGAATTTACGGAACATATATTTTTGGGCGACTAAATCGAACTTTAGAAGTAAACAGAAATTTAATAGGCGAAAATTATCAATCCAGACAAAAAGTAATAACACAAAAGATTTTGTGACTTGATCCAGTGAAGTTTGTAGAGATGTCCTAGAGGGAGAGCAGAGAAATCACCAATATTTGCATAGTCGTAGTAACACAGAAGGAAACGAATATAATAGATTTAAGGCAAGGCTACTGAACTTTTCAAAAGAAGAATATGTGTGGCTTAATAGCAAGCAAAAAGCATGAAAATTTCTATAATCACTTTTTCCGAGTAATTCGTCAATAGTACCGAAAAGACACTAGGCGTCGACAGAAACAGAAATACAGAATAAGTCTGAACCGAAGGGAAGCGAGAATATTTTATTATGCCATTTATGTTGCAATTACTAGCCTTAATCCTGTATATGATTATTATTATTATTATTATGTGTTGCTTTAATCTTTGATTCAAAAACAAGTTATTCTCGATTTAGTTTCTTTCTCCAAGTAATATTATTTATCCTTGAAACTGGAAAACATAAACCAGTACTTACTTGATGCAATATTTGAAGCGGTGAACATGTTTTCCAACGACATGCTTCTGCTTCCCTCACAAGCAAGAAGAGAAGCTGCAAAATAAATGAAGGCTGACAGAAGTATATATTGATCTAGTTATGTGTATAAGCTGGCTGGTGTTGGCCGAACAGCAATGTTGATACTGAAAGTCAGTGACGGAGTTTGAATAGCAGGTTTATGCATGGTTGAGAGGTCGCATTCATTTTGGGGACAAAGAAAACAAGTGGACTAGAGAGCAAAAGAAAAAGTGAGAGCCAACACCAACACTAACACCAAAGATTAGGAGGAAAGCACGAGAATATTGTCACTGTTCCACGGTAGAAATTTGAAACTGAAATTTGTATTCACTGTCTCTTGTCTTGAAATGAAATATCAAAATCTCACGTGATAGCTAGTCATCATGAAGGCGGCACTTTTGGCTGCTTGTTCAAACGCATGCTAATGTTTTCTGGTGAATCCCCCTTTCATCAAATTTTTAATCATGAAAGGAGGTTGGAGAGAAGAAGAGAGAGAGAGAGAGAGACAGTTGGGTTCAAGTTAAAATGCCTTTTTTTCTTTTGGATCCAGCTGCAACTCCACTAGCTATTTAGTGCTAGGGAGGATAAAATGATTGAAGTTTGTCAGAAATTTCTCGGATTTTGGTGATGGAGACATTTCAAAAGAGTACAAACTTTTTTGGCATTTGGTGCTAGATCTCTTGGCCAATTTGTGTTATTCTTGCAGTTCTGTCATTTATCAAGACCTAACTTTTATACACATACACATGTGCTGTGAGCTAATTCACAATCCAAGTACTCTAGGATTCTTGCACTTGAAAGCCTAAGATGATGAATTCGGATGGTTAAGTTTTACGGATTGTTTATTTCTTCTTGGGAATAAATAAGTGGTGTTTGTTTTGGCATAATCATAAACATGCCTACGAGCAAATTGATACGAAAAACACTTAAATACGACAACATCGATAAAGTGTTTTAATAATGATTAGTTAATTTTAGTGTATATGTATATATGTCATGATTAATAAAATTGAGAGCAAATAAAATATTTGCAAAAGTTTATTAAACAATCAATAAAAAATGTGATAGGTGTACAACTCAAAATTGTTTTCGGATGATAGGAACGATCCCAGCAATTATTGGAACGATGATTTGGTGTTCGACACGTGTAATGAAGTGGACTGGTTGGTCCGAGTCAGAACTCATTTGATGGCATATGGTATAATAAGACAGTTGTTGCTACTTGCTAGTGTAATGGACCAGCTGCAATGCATTCTGTGTAAAAAAGCAAAGGGAAGGGAATGTTGGTTTTGGTGGGTTAACTTTCAGCACTCAGCAGTACTACCACTGCAAAATGTCTAGCAACTAATGTTCCTTCATTTCCTCTTGGCTCTTGCATGCATTCCTGCTTTGCTATCGAAATGCAAGATTCCTGTCCAGACATCTATCACTACCTACCTAAACAATAGAAAAAGGCTCTGTAACGCCGCAGGAATTAAATTTTTTTTTCCCCTAAAATTACTGTACATAAACCAAAAAAAAAAAAAAACCATTAGTCAGTATCAAGAGTTGGATGAGTTCCACCTCGATAAAGAATACATTAATTAATTAATGCTGTTATGCTGAGCTGAGATGCCGAACAAGTCTGGTCCGGTATCGGAATGAATGCCGGAATCTCTTGTATATATTTACAATCCAATGGTTGGTTGGTGCTGTGCTGAAACGAATATCGATCCTGCTCAATTATATAATACATTGTTATGGTTTAACGTTTGTGCAGGAAGCTACCGTACCACTTGGGGCAACACGATAAGAAACCAGGTAAGAAAATAAAAACACACACTAATTAAGGCTACAAGAAGACGAAAAATGTTGCATCAGTGCAGTGCCGTGCACGGTGGAGATTGATCCAAGTTATTATAAATTCTGAGGAATTTTGAATTTGACATGTGGCGGGGTAAGTAGGTAGGTAGGTAGGTAGGTATATATGTATGGCAATAATATTAATTCCATGTATGATAATATTTAATTGTATATAAGAGTAATGTCCGTATATATACAGACAAAAGAAGATAATAAAAAGAAAGTATATCCTGACCTGTGATGGAGTAATTTAATGTGTTCGTTGCTGGCTGGAATTCTCCGATGAGATTAAAGCTAGCGAAATAGATGTTGGGTTTGTGTGGGATCGGAGGACAGGACATGAGCGTTGAGGGAGACTTGGGACTCGTCCAAATAAATAAGAGTATCTTAATCATAAAACAAACCCAATGAGTTTGTTATCACCCTCACCCTCGGAAATACATGTATCATTTTCTTATTTATTTAACAAGAAAACTTAAAAAGAAAACACTAGTTATATAGCATCATTATTGCCTTCTTCTCTTCTTCCTCTTAAAACTAGACGAATCCAATCTTGAACACTAGACTGCGGTTACCATCTGCCAACACTGCATCTGCAGACTGCATCCATGAACGTGACAGTCAAAGAGCTCTTAAAGTGCGGTATGCCTTGCTGTCACGTGAAATTTAACCACTTGGTTGCGCCTTTGCTCGCCTTTGTTTAGTTGTTTGTTTTGGGTCACTGACCTGACCTGACCTGACCTGACATGACACAAACATCGAGACCGCATCTTGTACTCTGCCATCACCCATTAATTGGATTCGGTTTGGGCTTCTCTTTCTCATTTTATTTTTCTTTAAATTAAGCGGAGTCTACGGCGTCCACCCAGTATAATTTTCTATATATTAGACAATTTTTTCGTCACTGGATCAAGATATGGGAATCAAAGGTGATTAATTTCCTCTATGTAATTAATTATTATAAAAAAAAATAGATGATTAGATTAACTTCGAAAACTAAAGTGCAGCTGAACAATTTCATATATGATTGAGACAACAGGTGCTAGCATTTGTATCTAATTAATTAAGCCCTAGCTAGATATCTATATGGTAACTTGCAGCTGCATTGCATGGACACGCAATCAAATTAAATTAAGAGAAGAGGTAGAAACCGCATCTGCAAGGCTAGCGAAAACACCAACCAAGGGAGCAGGAGTGACAGTAGCAGGCTCGGCCTGTTGGAAATTAGACCTAGAATCTGCATATCCATCGTTTTCATCTGGTCCTCCAACTATTGCTCCTTCCAACACATTCGGATTAGGTGCCATCTTTTTGAACCACAATTCGAACCCTCCTTTACAAGTCACAGGCGTTGAATCTTTCTTTATAGATATGATTGATGCTCCTCTATGATGAGATTGATTTGGATATTTTGATCCAAATCCAACCATGTAACTCATTCCATTAGGGTTTCTTCCCAGTATATAGTCAACCTGAGAGCGGGCTAGACCACTTAAATCGGAGGGCTCAACTAGGCCGCCAGGACATTGGAGTGAAGAATTAGCAGATGTTAAATATTTGGAATACACGGTCGCTATAAAAGAAGCAGTTGCTGTGTATTGAAGGTTGTCCCAAGGCAGAAACCATAACAATCCTCCT
Source organism: Swietenia macrophylla (assembly GCA_032401905.1). Taxonomy (NCBI): domain Eukaryota; kingdom Viridiplantae; phylum Streptophyta; class Magnoliopsida; order Sapindales; family Meliaceae; genus Swietenia; species Swietenia macrophylla. The sequence continues at coordinate 7,284,731 of CP135579.1, read as the reverse complement.
GGGGTTTTCTTCACGTTGTTGTTCCCTTTCTGAATACAGGAACATATGAATTGCTCTGCCTCGCTTTTGTACTGAGCCCATATTCCTGAACTATTAGATTTGCCTTCCAATACAAGCTGCATACATGTACCTATATTAATTATAATTCACAAAATATGTAAACACTTGGTGATTTATTTATCTCAAGAAAGAAATCATAAATATATGCGCACACACCTTAGCAGCCAATACTTGTGCACCAACATACTTGTCGTCCCATGAGAAAGTAGATCGGATACCCCCAGTAGTTGCTGTATCAGCAATGTAATTCAGGTATGTTTGATCCTCCGTAGCACGTTGAAGCCATGCAGCGGCCCACACCAATTCATCCTGTGTCGTTTTTGGGGCAACACAATAATGTTAAATTCAATTGAATTACATGCCATGTATGTATTTGGATTGAGCATGTCCATAATATATGAAATGAAGTAATTTTTTGCTTTCGCTCGTCACCCTAATGTACCTCATATCCACTGCTAGAGTAGAACTTTCCGGCCACGGGAATGCTGTTTTGGTATAGACCGGGATGATTGCGAGCAAATTCGAAGAGCTGCAACATAAAAGACAAAGCAGAAGAATGTTTGCATATCGTATCAACCTCTTGCATATTTATATATGTAAAACATTATTAATTTAATTTTATAGTGATGCAACGTGATCTATATATGCGGATGCCAAGACCAACTTTCACATTCGACAATATTATACTAGTGAATCATAAACATAGACTAGAGAAGAGTAGATCTGGGGCAAGCCTGTTTTGCATGGCCTAGAAGTTTAAGCGCATATGCAGGGTTAACAGGTCTGAAAACAATGGAGGCAGCGGCCAAAGCAGCAGCAGTTTCAGAGGCAAGATCGGCTCCGGGATGTTGATCATCAATCCTAAAAGTGGTTCGTGGCGTGTTCATGTCTTCTGGTCTCTGCCAACACGCGTGATCTGAATCGCCATCGCCGACTTCACCATAGAGAACGTCTGCCTCCGGGTGGGCTTTCATGAAGTAGTCAGTGCCCCATTTGATAGAGTTCAATGCATTGGAAAGCTCGTGCTTTGCCGCCAGTTGGGATCTGAATTCGATACAACTCCACGATAGCATTGTCATTGTGAATGCCATTGGAAATCCAAACTTTACGTTATCCCCGGCATCATAGTATCCTCCCACAAGATCAATCTGTTATGTTATATACGCGAGTATAAACAGAGATAAATGAATCTTAATTTCTGATACTCTACACAACATTGAAGTTGGTTCATTGATTTAGGAATAAAAATATTATAAACTCTTGATCGAGGACTAGGTTAATATAGATGTATGTTATCTTACTCCAGCATCGCTGCCGTCTTGAAGGCCAGAATCGCCACGCCATTGCACTCTTTGTTTGGGAGGCAACTTTCCGGAACGTTGGGCCTCGTAGTACAACAAAGACTTGGTAAGTGCTGTCCCATAATTATCTGCTGATACAACTTTATCAATAAAAAACGAGACTGAAAAACAAATTACCAAACCGAAGATAATGTGATTGCCAGAAGACAAAGACATGAGTACTCTGAAATAGAACACGAGAAATTAAATTAAAATTAAAACGAGAAGAGCATTTGGTGATTACACTTTTTTATACTGAAAGGCGAATATTACTGAAGCAGTTACGGATTATATATTTGTTTCCATAATAGATATTGATTTGCAAAATTTTCAAATATGTAGTATTGGCAATGATATTCCTCGAGAATCTTTTCAGATTTACCTCTCTTATTTTGTTCTTTTCTGCGTAATTATTTTTTTCAAGATACATCAGATACTTTTAACTGTAACTATTAATAAAATTTAAAATAATTATTATATATGTAAGAGGCTTAGCATTTTACATATTGCTAACTATACAAGTATAATAATAAAATATAATATAAACGAAAATTTTAGTATTTTATAATATTTAAAAAATAATACATGTCATATTATTATAGTAATAAAAAAAAAATATTTAACATTTTATTATATTTAGATAGCAATATTTACCATATTATCACAATAATAAAAATAAAAAGTTTAAACTTCTATCATATTTAGGTAACAGTGTTTATCATGCAATAATAATAATAACATAAGATGAAAAATAAATATTAATTGGTTTAGTTAATATATTTGTCAGGTTATCTCTAGTGCATATCTTCTGCATGTCTACGCTTCCATCCTCTATGACTTCTTGCACATAATGAAATTGAATGCCTATATATTTTGTTCTGAAATGAAAAGTTGGATTCCTTGCAATGTGCAAGGCACTCTAACTGTCATAAAACAAAACCATTTTTTTCTTATTTCTGCCCGAGTTCTTCTATAAATTTTTTAATCTAGATTACTTTCTTACATGCTTATGGAGCTACTATGTACTCTACTTATGTTGTACATAATGCTACTATAGTTTGCAGTTTTAAAACCCAACTTACAGCTCCTCTTGAAAATGTAAACACATAATCCGTAGTAGATTTTCTTTTATCAAGATTACCTACATAATCTGAGCCTATATAAGCCTCTGACAATAAAATATGATCCTTCATAACATAATACAGCATTTGAGGTTCCTTTATTGTATCTTAAAATGCTCTTCATAGTATTTTAATGCTCTCTACCAGGATGTACCATAAATCGACTCACTGCTCTCACTATTTGTGCAATGTTCGATCTTGAACATATCATAGCAAATATTAAACTTTTCACTACTAATGCATACCGTACTCGAGACATTTTCTTCATTTCTGCTTCATTACTAAGACACATAACGAAGATCATTTGTAATTCACATAAAGAAGGGTAGAAACTGACTTACAATCTTACATATTAAAGCGCTGCAAGTTTTTATTTAAATAATTTTTTTGAGAAAGCTAAACTTCCTATTTTTTTGTCTCAATAAATCTGCATCCCTAAAATCTAGTTTACTAGTCTCAAATTTTTCATATCAAATTTCCTAACTAATTATACCTTCAATTCTTGAACTTGATATTTGTTAAGACCTATTACTAACATGTCGTCCACATATAACAGTAAAATGATGAAATTTTCACTAAATTTTTTGAAATACATATAATAGTCTGAGTGTAATCTGTTGTATTAAATGCTAACGATAAAATAATCAAATCTCTCATACAAACATCTTAACATCTATTTGAGATCATACAGAAATTTGGTCAACCTATAAACTAAGTTTTCTTTTCCTTTTTCTGAAAAATTCTCTAGTTAAAGCATATAAATTTTTTCATTGAGTTCTCCATGAAGAAATGCAGTTTTCACATCTAGTTGGTCTATATGTAAATCAAATGTAGCACACATAGTCAAGACTACTTTGACTGTAGTGAGTCATACAATATGAAAAAAAATCACATTAAAGTCGATACTTTCTTTATGAGTATAACCTTTAACCACTAATTTTGCACAATACTGCTGCACTTGATCATCGCTATTCTGCTTGATCTTATAAACCTATTTGTTTCCAACAGCCTTTCTTCCATGTGATACTAGTACAAAATCCCAAATTTTATTTTTATGAAAAGCTTCAATTTCAACTTGCATTACTGTCATCCACAGAGATGCATTTGAGTTTCTTGTTATTTTTTGAAAAGTTGACGACTCTTTATCCTCTGTTAAAAAATAATATGCAATATTGCCTTACATAATGTATCTTCATTACCAAAATAGTGTTCTTTTTTCACAAGTTGATCGTCAAACTTCTAAAACTGCAGACTTAACAAATCTTTTTTCGTGCTTTGGTATTACTTTAGAAAAATCTTTATACTTTGATTTTTTTTTCAATTTGAATTGTAGTAGTGTCTAGTTCCTCTTCTTTAGTGCTATAGTCACTTTTCTTTTGTAGCTTATCTTCTATAAATATAACATTCATGCTGATAATTAGTTTATGGGTAATGGGATCTCATAAGTGGTACCCTTTACTCCATCAGCATATTTCAAGAATATGCATCTCTTGAATTTTGGATTCAACTTTGTTGTTTCTTGAAAATTATATATCACATACATAGGACTTTCAAATGTATGAGGGTTAGAGTAGTCAGTTGGCTTGCCAGTCCACATCTCCATCAATACCTTTAACTCAATTGCTATTGATGGTGACCAGTTTATCAAATAACATACAGTATTGACTACTTCTGCCTAAAAAAATTTTAGTAACTTTGCAGTTCTCAACATTGCCCTCGTTTTTTCCAACAAAATTCTATTTATTCTTTTTGCCACTCCATTTAGTTGAGAAGTGCATACTGTAGTGAACTGCCTTTTAGTGCCTTCTTATTGACTAAATGTATCAAATGCATTGTTAGTGAATTCTCATCCATTATCAATCCTGAGATACTTGATCATTTTTTCGTATGTTAGTTCTACTCGTGCTTTGAAGACTTTAAAAATTCCGAACACATATTCCTTTCTTTTAATTGAATACACCCAACATCTCCTGAAGTAGTCATCAATAAAAGAGAAAAAATATTTTGCTCCCTCCAAGTACATAACTAATGCTTGTCAAACGTCTGAATGAATTAACTTAAGAACACTTTTACTTCTAAAATTAAATATGCTGAATTTTAATGTGTTGCTTACTAATAACATATTACTTACAAAACACTAAGGACACTATTTTGAGAACTGAAAATAGTTTCTATTCTCAGATAATCTTCAAACCTCATTCTAACATATGTTTGAGTTTTTGATGCCACATCATCGTTGATTCTTCTTCAAAAGTTGTTAATGCAATCAATGCCCCTGCTTCCTGCAGTATTTTTCTTTGTAACATATACAAGTTCGCAGCTACTTTTTCTACTTTCATAACTATATTATCTTCATAATCCTATTTTGAATTTGGATTTTACATCTAATCTCATTCAATTGTCCTAAAAACAATAAATTTTTCTTGAGGCATTTCATATGTCGTACCTCCTAAATAATGTGAGTCACACCATCGTGCATCTTTAACTTAATGGTTATAATACTGGCAATCTTATAGGCATAATCATCTCCCATGAATATAGTTTTTCCAGAGATAGGTTTGTATTGATGGAACCATTCTCTTCGAGATGTTATATGCAATGTTGCTACTAAATCTATGAGCCAAACATCAGCAAACTTCTTTCTACCTAAAGTAATTGTTACTACCTCGCTATACAAGATTTCTCTATTTCCACTAATACTTGCTATAATTTCTTGAGAGCTTGAATTTGCTTCTACATTCCTTTTATTTTTTCAACACTTCTTTTTCGCATGCCTAACTTCACCACAATCGTAGTATTTAACTTTTTTTGTACTTCTAGATTTTGATCTACTATAATTTTGAGTCCCATTAGAACCTTGTTCCATTAATCTTCCTTTCATCATCGGTAAAACCTCCGCTTGTTGCGATCTTGCCACTCTATCTTCTTTATTTTTATGCCTATTTTTTTCTTCTAATGTAGCAATTGCTATATCGTCAAAAACTAGATTGTCAAAATAGGTACTTTGAGTTGTTAAATTGATGATGAGTTGATTATACGAGTATAGTAGACTTTGAAGTAAAAACTCTTTACGTTCATTTTCCTCTATTTTATGACCTAATATTGTGAGTTGAGGAAATAAAGTTTTTAAGGTATTGATGTGTTCTTTCAGAGTCATTAATTTTGACATTCAAAAAGTGTCAAACTTTCTCTTGAGAAAAATCTTATTGTGAAGTAATTTTGCCTCATATAACTTTGTAAGAGCATCCCAGATCTCTCTAACTGTATTCCTTTTTTCAATTCTTGATAATACTTAATTAGTTGATCTCAAGTATAGATTAGCTATTACATTATCATTCATTTCATTCCACTTCTCATTTGTGATATTTGTCGATCTATCTTCAATCGCCACTATGCACTTATCTTTTCTCAGAATTGTTTTTATCTTCATCTTTTATAACAAAAAACTAGTCCCATTGAATTTTTGAATTTCAAACATCGCCGTCATTATTCCGATCTACTCGAATTAGCTCCCACTATTTTATGTGTATGTAAACAATATTACATACTTAAATAGTATCTTTTTGAACGAATACAACAACTTGGTGCTCTGATACCACTTGTCAAGATATTTTAGTGACTTGTAACTACAATTATCAGCAAAATTCAAAATAATTGTTATGTATATAGGAGGCTTAACCTTTCATAATTGAGGTAGTGTTGCCAACCATACAAGCACAACAACAAAATATAATATAAACAGGAGGTTTGGCCTTCCACAATATTTAGGAGACAGTACCTACCATATTATCACAGTAATAAAAGTAAGACGCTTAACTTCTACCATATTTATGTGGCAATACATACTATATTATCACAGTAATAAAAGTAGGAGACTTAACTTTTTATCGTATTTAGTTGGTAGTACTTACCATACAATAATAATAATAACAGAAGAAAGCGAGATAGAAAAATTTACTATAAAAGATAATATTACAATTTCTCAGTCAATACTACTCTCTAAAATATTTTTAAAAATACACTCAAGTAGAGTTTTGATAATACTCTTGAGAAAAAATGAAAAGTTATAGAAAGGAGAAGAATTGAACTAAGATGAAATAGATTACATGAAGATGAAAAAAATTAAAGTGAAAAAGACGTTAGTGGAAATGTTTGTATCCTCCCCTAATGAAAATATTCAATTTTTACCGCCTCATTCTGTCTCCCATATTTACCAATTGAATTAATTTCGAAGAGGCAGCAAAGATGAAGAAGTCAATTTGACTTTTTCTTCTTTACCGCCATGTCCAATTAACTGCATGTTCTTGAATATTAATTCGTTGGTCTAATTCAACAAGACGCCGTGAGAAATGAGAACAATTTGTTCCTAGAATTGATCATAGAAGACGAATAATGTTTATGCAATTACAATTTGCTTTTTTTTTTTAATTAAAAATCTTTTGATAGTGGAATTAACTACAATATTACACTTTAATATTTAAGCTTAAAAAAAATTAGTATGATGAGTGGCCAAATCCGTCGAGTAATAGCTGTGAAGAAGTAAATGGATAACATTTGTGGAAAAGTTCCGACGTGGCTAGCTTGCGAGGGTTCTTTCTAAATTGTTGACATCTGTAACTGCTACAAGATAAAATAGGTCATGCATTGCCTCCGACGAGTTGCGTTTACGTACCCTTACAATTGTCTTTGCACGCCATAATAACACTTTTGTGGGAAAGTTGATGGTGTTTCAGTATGCATACATATATTTGTTGAAATTACTTATGACCTTTATATGCCTGATTTCTTGACTTCTTTGTAATAAAGTCTAATTTAAGAAAATAATCTCCTGTGTTGATTTCTTAATCTTAATTCGAAATTATTAACTACAGTATTATAATTAAAACATTTACAATGTAATAATGAATATGCTAGAAAAATTTGTCTGTCAAAAGATAAAATAAAATCTTCTTCTGTGACGAAAATAAACAAAGCCACCTTCTTAAAGCATTAGTTGCCGACTATGATGTGACAAATGCACGGTCAATATCGTCCCCAGCTGAGCCACCTGGCCTTCGAAATTGGAATTTGGCGTTGTAACATTATACACCTAATTGTATGTGTCAGTACAGCCCAGGATTAAGCGAGATTGGGGGAATTGACTGGCTCTTCTTTTATTTTATTTATATTTCAAATAATTATTACAAACATAAACCTTCTTATCTTAGCACCTTCCTTTTCTTGATTTTGTTCTTCGGAAATTATTACAGAGAAAACAAAATTTTCCCACTAACACTAACGAAGAATGGAAAGAGGGCCGATATTTACAACCATCAAGTTTGAGAGCATTTCCCGAGCTCTCCATTGTGGTTGATATCAATTCTGGCTGCATTCAAAATACCTGCTTGCGTGAATATAAAATGCAAACACTAAAGATGCCTACCTTAGCACGGGCGAGAGCTACATTAATCCTATGCCAGTCTCCAAGCAGTGAAGAAGCGCAGTTCTTCGGATTCTCACAAGTTCTACCGAAGGACGCTAGTACGCATTCCTTATCTCGTCCCCAGACCAAAAAGTTTGCCCGGGCAAAATAGGAATAGATGTATATATAAAGAGGCTCATGAGACGCATTCGGCTTACGTTATCTTTAAACTTAACTCGTAATTGTAATAGATGCTCATATAATATATGCATAGCAGAAGAAGAGAAAGTGAGAACAATCAAACCATACATTGCTTGGCGGAAAATGAAAAAGAAAACAATATAAAGTGGGATCTTAAAATCTGAGAAAAGAGATTATATGCTGCATGCAGTGGCAGTCATATAATGCAATCTCCTTGAATAACTAAGTATCAGTTAAAATAATATATGCTCACCCTAACCTGGTACTTGTCAATGGTATGTATCTCAACACAGGGTACATAAAGAGTATACCTGAACCAGAGGAGGCAGTTGATAATGATATAAACCCAGTAACATCATTCTCCATTCAGGCTAAAAGATAACGGTAAAAGCACTTGCCAGATAATGAACTAAATTATCTTACCACTTTTGCTTTCCCCAAGCAAACAGAGTTTAATAATATCTCTCAACTAATCTACTGAGCTTAAATTATCTTTAGCAGATGCAAAAGTTCATTGCAGATCAGAAAACAGTCATCCTGAGTTTTTCCACCTTATTATGATCGGTCCTACATCTGCTTTCTCTCCAGAGCATGTATTTCTATCTGTATCCAACATATTCTCGCTTCTCGTCCAACACACTGTGCATATCTCACTTTCAATTTCATATATAACAACTTAGCAGCACTTGATACCATATAGGACTTTTTTTTTTTTTTTCCTCTTTTTCGTTGTGAATAAATCAGTTCAACCGTTGTTATTAATCATGCTTCGTAGCATTTTCCATGTCATGCACCCCTCTCCTCCCAGGGAACTTATCATTCACTTTACAAATGAACTTTCTGGGCTACAAATTTCTTTCAACTCATTCGCTGTCATAATTACTAAAATTGCAATACACGTACTACAAATCAGACAATAATAAATGGTTGATGGTCCCATTCTCTATATAGCATGACTGATCCATTCACAATTATGGATACGCATTGTAGAACATCAACAAAAAAAAAGAATACATACTTGGCGGGTAGTCTTCCCAGCTTCATCATGGTGCATACTTCGAATCGCTTGTTGGCTTGGTCTAATCTTACTTTAATCTCTTCAACACTATTTATATTCATTGCTGTAAAAAACAAAATAAGTTACATGGGGAAGCTATTAACTGTTGCACCAAAACAAGCGGCTAATGATATAATTCTGACCTGAAAGACAATGCATCTGAATTTCCTCGTGAACAACTTCATGTCTTCTGGCACGTACAGAATCGATGCTCTGAAGTTATTAAAATTTCAACGACAAGCACAGTAAAAAAAGGCAATCACAATTAATTTTTATGATATTGATACCAATCACAATCACAATTAAAAATGCGGTAGAAAAAAAAACTTATTTTGATTGCTGTTGTCCTGTTCTACTTTTGAATCGCCTCCTTTCCATTTCATAACATGCAACACGCTGAGCCCGTCGCAGCCGCAGGATTAGAGCAGAAAACAGGGTACACCTCTCGGAGCTCCCTTTTTCTCTTTGGACCATATTACTATGTTGTTACTGGAGGAGTCATGGTCGTCGTCGTCGTCGTCATTGCGGTGGGTAGTGTTACCTATTTTTCCCTTTTTCTTCAATATTTTCTCGTACGGTCGTAGTGAACAAATCTTCTAGAAGTAATTTGCTCTACTGTGTGTGACTTTCTTTCTTAGGCTCGCTGTTTGTTTCTTCTTCCTTGAAAATTACCGGAAAATCTACCTTTAATAACATGATCTTAGTCCGTGAATCAAGGACAAGGAGCTTTTCAATTATTTGATTGATGTATGTCCTCTTTGCTTTCACCTGTATGGAAAGTTATTAGTATACCAATTACCGAAGCTCAAGAGGCTTCAGAAACTTTGCTTTAATTGACTTCTTATGACATGATAAGAATAAGTTAAGCATCAATCGCTTCGCCTTCTTCCAGGTAAATAGTGATGCTCATCTTGAAAGCTGAAATCACGCTTAATTTTCAATAACTGTAAGGTAAATAATTAAAATAATCTTATCAAACACCAATTTACTAAGAAATGAACGTACTCAATACAAAATACTACAAATCTTGCAGTTCCACTTGAACTAACAAAACATAATTCAGCATTTATAATTGCGTCCAAAAAATTACAAAACTGTGAAACTCAAATGATATGCCACATGCATGAGTCCATACCACCACCGGGAGTAGAAAACCCCGCTCGCACCTCACCTGTTCCTGTCATAGGGAAGTGCTCATAGTCGTAACTGCCAAAATAACGACAGTGACAAGGATGAGACAGAACTCCTTCCAAGTTAAAATACTTGGTCAGGCATGCATGTATGATAATGAAGTACTCAACACACATATATGATAATGAAGTACTCAAACTCATAAAGTAAATCTAATGTGTATGTTTTAACAACAATAACACCCGGTGCAGGCTAAATAAAATTCCTACAAGAGTGATGTACATACTCCTAACTCTAAACGATGTAATCAAGATGGATGGCACTAGACACTAGAATCATAATGTAATGTATAAATGAATAAATTGATTGTTACATATCCACACTATCTTGCGCTAAAAACCGGTTCAGCATCAAGGGTCGCTTGTGTTCTTCGAGTGTACTTGAGGAGCAAACTTTCCAAAGAATGTCCCGGTGCATTTAGATCCCTAAAATAAGCAATTCCAACAACACATGTTAAATAATGCTGGCATCAGACCAAGAGTGAACTAGGAGAGTGAATGAGAACAAGAACCGCAACAAAACCTGATGTAGGGCTGTAAATCTTTCCACTCCCATTTTTGTCGCTCTCTAAACAGGATCGAGAAACGTTCAGCTGGAATGCAAGGCAAAGATGAAACACTGAAGGCACGAACCCATGAATCAACACCAAGCTTCTCTGTCAAAACCTCCCCTTCCAGCATCTCAAAACTTGCCCGCATTCCTTCTGGAATCTTCCGCCTCCACTCTTCCATAAAATTCTCCATTTTTCTTTTGCCTGCGCTCAAGATTTCTCTAGCAAAATGCACACATACTTGCCTCTCATCCAACCTCCACAACCAACATCCGTTAACCTCATCGACCTTAGTACCGTAAACATGCAAACAATGTCGTGCGAGTTTTGGTGGAAAGCCATCTGATATCAGCATTGTCACAACTTCATTTTCACTAAGTGCATCCAATGACCAGTCATTCAACACAGCATTGTGCAAAAGCATAATCAGAATTGTACCCATGTATCTCTCATCCACAATTCTCCAATAACCATCAAGTTCTACAGCTGAAAGAGCCTGTAACCCACTCCTTAATTCATCATCACTAGCCTGAACATTGTCAATGAGATCGTCCCATGTAAACAATCCTTTTTTATTTTTCTCCTTCCCTTCCAAATCCTCAAACTCTAAGGCCTCGGCTGAGCTGTAAGGATTTTTTGAGAGGAGAAATTTGAGCTTGCCAAGTCTGGGAGCAACCTCAACAAGCTCCATGCAACCAGGTGCAACTTTTATGACAGATGCAATAGCTAGCTGGTTATGATCTTTCCCAGAAGGATAAAGTACATCTGAACTCTCAGAAAATGCTACATGGTCTGATGGGGGTATAAGGAATACGGAATTAGAAGTCCCAACAAACTTCATGGCAAAAGTTTTCGATTGAGTGCAAAGAACAACATCCTCGTTCGGTTGTCCTCTTAAGGTTACCCTTGAAAATAGGAAAGAGTAATATTGAGTAACAAATAGTTGAAAACGAGGGGACTTGATAAAATCTACAATTCAACTTTCAGCACTTGCTTACCTTTGGTGGAGGACATCAGGAATGAGTTTCTCATCAACTTCAAGGAGGATTAGATCATCGTGAGGGCCAAAACAAGGGTGATATGCAATAGAAATAGAAGAATTTGAATAGAGATTCAACACCGCTTCTGCATCTGTACAGCCAGGATGTTTTTGTTCCATCACTGGCATGAACCAAATGAAACAAAAGAAAACTACTATCCAATACTTTAATTCCCACTGTAAATCAATGTCGAGTGCCAGCATGACCTATGACCAACCTAGGGCACCTTCACATGATTTCACCATTTTCAGTGCATGCGACTGAGCTGCTAGCTGCAACAAAATGCTATCAAATCAAACAACAGCAGGAACATGCCACGGTTGGTATTGGATCCTTAACAACATTAGTAACCAATCAATCAAGAATCTTCCTGCAAAGGCTTACAGATCAAGAGAGAGCATAAAATAGCTAATTCACCTCACAAGCTGCTTCCCATATTATAAAAAATAAAACCTAAATCTTAAAATTTCCAGCAATCCATGATATAAAACAAGCCAATTACAAAAAATACACCAAGTGAGAAACATCTGCCATAAATTAGGCCGTGGAGAAAGTGAAGCATCAAAAATTACGCATGCAAGAAACAACTAAAATTAAATGAAGGCAGTTCATACCAATTGTATGAATTAAAACGATGTTAGTACGATCAAATCGAGCTAATTCGTCAGATCGTGGCTAACTGAACTATGCAAACTTACCTACACTTCATAAACCAGAATTATTATCTTATCAAACATTAAAATCAGTTAACAAACTTATTCCTGTATAAACTAACGGCAATTGCCTTTGTGAACTCCAGTACTCTGGTTTCCTGGCATTTCCTCCGCAGCCAAACGGGAAAAGGAAAATTACATACATAATTCAAGAAAAGACAAATATAGAAATGGTACAAGCAGACGATTAAAAATTGAATGTGCAAAGAAAGACAAACCTAGAATTCAAACTTTGGAATGAAACCTACGCAGATAAAATCCCAACCTTCTTCAGCCTTCTCCGCCAGTTGCTGGATGACAGGTTAGGGTTTCCGATATTTGAGCGCGCTTCTTGTTTATTATCCCGCCTGTCTTTTATTGGGCTCGCGGCATTCATTTTGTAGAAAACTAAGTAAGTAAACAATAGCCCAAACTAAAAAGGGCTGCTTTCATAAGGCCCAGTTTAAATGCCAAGCCTAGTGTTCACCTAAGACAATGTCAAGACCAATATCAAATCTAAGTGGTGTACGCAGTACAGGCATATTCTGAGTTCGCCCCTTTTGAGAACGAGGCTCGAAAGAAGGGGTCCATTTAGGATCAAGAGGAAAAGCGTTGAGGTCAATTGCTGGGATCTAAATTTTGACGTTCAATTTCCATGCTATATACGCCTCTACTGTCTATGGTATATGAATATGAGACATGATGATTAATTACGATTAATAATAATAATAGTAAATTTACTGATGCACAGTACAAACTATCATTATGGTGCGGGATACAGTGAAATGGTGGTTACATAAAGGTGGAGGAACAGCACAGGTAATTCGAATTTCCGAAACATCTTGTGATTCGGTTGCTGTGTTCTCTAACACCATGTTGTAGATTCCGAAATTGCTATCTACTATTAGTCATCGGGAGTTGGTGAATGTTATTAGGCGGCATTACAAAATTACTTCATTGCCCCTTCTGTCCTTAAATGTGGAAGTGATAGTACCGTGCACCAATTTGCTGATTTTTCCCGTGTTCCAATTTGCCGATACATCCACCTCTAACGGACGCGTAGGACTCGAAACATGACCATTTTCAATGCTGGGTTTGGTATTGGGGACCCGCCCAATTTAATGCGTTTTGCAAACGGTCGGTTTATTAGCTTGGCTTGGCTTGGCTTGTTCGGCAACCACGATCAACTCACTCTCCGTCTCAGCTTCAGATTAGTGATTAGTTCCGTATTCCAATTTGCTGACTCCTTCTCTTTAATTTTTACACAGTAGTCACAACCAATTCTCCATACATGATAAATCACTTTCTTATTTCAATTCACACGTGCCATGCCTATCACGAATAATGACCACGTTCATCTAAATCCCATACATATCATTATCCATAAAATGTGAAAAATATAATCTAATCCCATGTAAATTTTAAATGAGCAAAACAGAAATTTGTCAGGAGGTTTAAAATGTTGAAATTAATAAAATAAACACAGAAGGTGTTTGACTCTCGTATTAATAATTAAAAATATAATTTTATAATTTTGAAAAAGAAATTTATGCGATGAATTTCTAATACCATTTTTTTTCTTTAATAATCTTAAATTCCTACTTGCTTTTTTAAAAAAAAAAAAAAATCTTAATTCATCGTTTGAATTGCCCGTCAAAGATAGAACATTTATTTAATTTTTAGCGACACAGTTATTAGAGCAGATAGAATTAAATAAAAGAACGGACCCACTGGACAAGGTTTAATTAATTCAGTTGTGACTAATCTATACAGCAAACAGTTAGCCGGGGGCATCTGCATGCGTGTGGTATTTGTCTAAGCTCTCGTGCAACTTGAATTAATTAATACATAATAATATTACAGCAAGTGCAGGTGCAAACAATGTACCGCCAATTGAATTGATACATATATATATGCGCGCGCGCGCGTGATGCATGTACCAGTCCAAACACATCTTTCTTAAAATGCTGGACAATTAATAAATCGCGCGTATAAAAAATTTATCATCAATCAATTCCAATGCAGTTGTTGGATGGAAGAATGAGATCAATTTTTATTGATATACTTTTGTAATTTAATTATAATAATAAAAGGTTAGGTTAGGGCAGCAATCGTAAGAACAACTAGGCTAGAAATATTAATTATTTAATATTCTGTAGACAAAGTAGTTGTTTAGTCAAAATCCATCGTATCTCAACAGAAAAAGATGAAAATATTCATAAATCAAAACAAAAATCTAATTGTATATCTATGTATTTATTTGCTTAGGGTTTTGTAGCTATCGGAGAGCAGGAGAGAGAGAGACAGTTAACTTCCAACTAACATAAGTAGAGAGAGAGAGAGAGAGAGAGAGTTAACTTTCAACTAACATAAGTACGTGTGCGTGCGCTCGCGAGCGTGTGTTTTCTCACCTTTCGTTCACAATCACGAACATTACGTTTAAAACTGAATCAAATATCTTAGAAAAATATACAAAAACTGCCAAGGTAATTTATAATGATGTAACATGTTCGCGTTGAGAAAACAAAATTGAAGTCAGGTTGCTTCTGCACGTGCATGACATCATCTTTTCCTGCGCAAGTTAGACAGAATTCACAAACACAAAAAGCTGATAAGCTGAAAACACAGTTCATCTTAAATTAATTGCTACGGCGAAGCCGGTGAGAACATTAAATGGGTGAATTTAAAACCCTTCACTGTCATTTTAACAATTGGATAGCTATATATACTATAAAACGTCACCCCTTCTGGTAACGACAAAATCTTAATAATTGCTCCCTTGTTTGTTTATTTGTGTCAATCAGACTCTCTCTCATTTTCATAATACCAACAAAACGTCAATAAGTTCAATTAATCCCACGCCTCTTCAATTGTTCGTCCTCCGGGTTACAGCTTGGATTCCGTATCAAAACCTTATATATTAGGATTTGGATTATTCCTATTTTTTTTATTTTATAAAATTATAACACAACTAATATAAAATTAATTGAAAATTATTAATTTTTATAAGAAGATAAAACAGTTCGTAATAAGATATTAATCATGCGTTAATCCCATAGTTTTGTCTATTCTTTTAAATGCAGAGTGTGGGTTATTGTCGATAATAGTAGACTTGACAGGGGAAGAAATAAAGTTCTGTGAGAGTGACAGAGTTAACTTTCTTCGTACACAAGTGAAGTAATTGCGCCAACTGTACTAGTTAGAGGAGGAGCCGGGTGAATGAAATAAACGCACTTGCCCATTTGGAGAATAGATGGCGTGATTGTCACAATGCTGCTGTATGCTGGTCCAGTAGAGTTCCCGTACTATTGGCTTCACAGAGCACTGCATCGCTATCACCTTTACTCTCGCTACCATTCCCATCCCCATTCCTCTGTCGTCACGGAACCTATCAGTCGTAGGCTAGACTTCTTCAACACTCTCTTTTTTCTTCATGCATGCATGGATGTATGCATGTACGTGATCGTATAAGTTTGTTTAGTATGTAGGAGTAATCGGAAATTCATTGCGATGCACGAGTCTAACGTTCTTGTTTGTATTAATGTATATACAGATAAGGAATAGTTCATATGACCACCTGTATATATATATATATATATATATATTAACGCGCATCTTTAATTATTATTATAATTTCATGTCGACAATTGTCTTAGAATATTGCTTAGCATTCAATCGATTCCGGCGAGTAGCCAGTTAGGTACCTTAAATATTTATAAAAGAATGCACCACCTAATAAATTAATTAAGAAGACATAACTTTAGATTAAAAAAAAAAAATTAGAAAGTGCAATTAAAGTGAACTCTGGAACGTTTAATTGATGCAACCAGACTGCATCAATGAAGAGATCTATGCAACATATCTGAAAGGAGACTTTTATTCTTAATTTTATTTAATTTTGTGAATACATTTCAAAGAATAAATTAGCACATATCATATTTCGCTCTGTTTGCAATGCCCTTGATTACAACATTGCTGACTGGTACTGGATCGATCGTATCGTTGTTGGGCTACATTTCTTACATTGATTTAATGAACAAAATGGGACACTGCAATTTCGAGCTTATTCCAGACTGGATTTTCTCTATATTTCCTCCTTTCAAGTACCTCATGTACACCCCTTCGTAAGTTTCTCAACTTACCCCATCCCTTTAGTTTTCTTATGTATGTATGCATGCACACACACAAACGATTAATTTATGAATGTTTTTATTTATTTGTTAAGTAAAGAAATAAATAAAGTAGTGAACTTGTCAATAGTAAATATTAGTCGGATAAATTGCTAAAAATAAAAGATGTCAAAATAAGAATTAGTTACATTTATGATCCTCCCTCTTTCTCTTTCCCATAATGTTGTTCGGTGTATAATTTATATTCAATAAACGTGTTAGTTGTATGCAATAAGGTCGCTCTATGCAAATTGCCATAACAAATAAAAACTAAAACGATCTTTTTGATTACTTAGGTTAATAAGATGACAATATGATATAAATAGAGTGAGATATCCATGTCCTCAACCTCAAGCACTCTTTTTCTTAGTAGTTTGAAATGATCGCCTCGTTTGATCCGAAGGAGACATATTTTGGTAACACAGCTACATGTGCCCAGCAATGTCTGTCAAATTTTGGCCTCTCAATTAAAGCCCGACACATGGCGGGGTCAGTTCTGTACAGTTCAATTGATCAGACAAGACAGTAGGCTTTGGTCAGTCTTTATAAAATTTTGGGCAACGGTGGACGGTTTATCGATGGACTTGTTTCGAATAAAAATAATAGTTGTCCAAAAACCGAAAATTCAACGTTTGATGCGTCTAGGACGTGTGCACACGCAAGCATTTATGATATATGCATGTGTTCTTAGTTTTTCTATGTCGGATCACCGCTCACTGGCTAGGTCAGATGCCTTCTGTTTTTAAGCTTTCTTACAGACCATTCCCTTAGATTTTCAAAATTAAACTACCATGTCCTGCCATAGTAGTTGAATCTTAAATGCCGAATCGATTGTTTTCGCGATCCTGCAGATATTTGCGAATTGCCCATGTTTTTGTTTGATATTCTTCAAATTAACAAGTGATCGATAGACAGTTAATTAATTAATAATGTAGATTGTGATTGATGAAACCTAAATATTTTGTTAATCCCCACACAGGTTCCACTCCCTGCATCACACCCAGTTCCGAACAAATTACTCATTATTCGTGCCTCTATGGAACTTCATCTACGGTACTGTGGACAAAACTCCAGATACATTATAAAAAAACTTCACTCAAGCGACATGAGAGAATCGCCAGACGTGGTTCATCTAATGCATCTAACCACACCAGAATCAATTTATCACATGCGGCTTGGTTTTGCTTCTTTGGCTTCTAAGCCACAAGCATCGTCAAAATGACATATGTGGTTACTGTGGCCTGTGACCTCATGGTCCATGATGATCACTTAGATTTATGGTCGCACTTTTGTGGTTGAAAGAAATCGTTTTGATAAGTTCAAGTTACAAACTCGGGCCAGACCCAAATACAATATTCAAGTAAGAAGTAATTTACCAATAATATTATCTTTGATTTAGACCTTTCATTAAATTAGTAAATGTGTGTGTGCATCATTGGAATTTATTTGGTTCCATAGTGGCGCCCCTACCTGCAGGCTGGCCGTAGCATGGCATTAATAATACAATACAAGTTCAAATTTAGTACGTGGAGGTGTAAGGGCATCAACTCGTGAGAAAGACGCGCCCGCGCGTGGCAATGAAATTAAATTACTGTAAAAATGATTTGAATGATAGCCTATCTAGTTGTTGTATAATTTAATTAAAAATTAAAGGAAAATGAAATGCATAAGGATAGGGCCCACAGCTATTGTTACTTAACACGACGGAATTGTTTTACGTCGCAAGAAAATTATTAGGGGCATTTAATAGACGGATGGGAGAGCCTGAATCTCGTGGGCAGCGCCACCCTTTTTTGACTCCCGAGAATCAAAATTGAAGTTACAACACCGCAATATCTGTAGGTCTCAGGCCCAGGCAGCTTACTTTTCTTTCAGGTACTTAAATACGGGTTAATGGGTAGCTACGCACCACCATTGCCATCGTTTTCCACCTATTCTTCCAATCTATTAAATAAATGAATTAACCCCCTCTTTTGGATGGTTCTTATCGTTATAGCTAGCTTGCCTGGGTAGGACTGTAGGAGTACGTGCCATTGTTGTCTTAAACAGTTGGAAGCGGCCAGCTATGCCATCTAGCTGGAATTGGATATTAAGAGCCGGTTGCATTTGTATTTATCGCATTTAATGCATCCAAAACCAGAACTGGAATTGGATAGTATGGAGTGAGGGGGGACAGGTATTTCCATTTAATTGATTTATTAAAAAAAAAAGCTAATTGTCCACCAGTAACATGACACGTAGCAATGGACCGTTGGGGGAGACAAAGATGCGTCCTTGTATTAATAGGTGGCTGCTTGAATTACAAGTAAATTGGTAGATCTGAGGGAGTAGTGTGGTAGTCTATAAAAAGCACCCACTACACTACACTAGTGCCTTGTGCATGCATGCAGTGCACATCCATATCCAACCCAAGTTCAAATTTGATTGGGCGAATCAGGCGTCGGGAAATAATCAAACATGGCTACTAAACCAGGAATCCTTACAGAATGGCCATGGAAACCTCTTGGAAGCTATAAGGTACGTGTTAGCAATGTTTCTATACGTATATTATGTATATATTGATCAACTAATCATTATCTTCTTGATGTTTGGAATATTATATGTTTTCGTGATCAGCATGTGCTGCTGGCTCCATGGGTGGTTCATAGCATATACTCATTTATAGTGAGTGAAAAAAGTGAGCGAGACTATGGTTACTTGCTCATATTCCCACTTCTCTTGCTGAGGATGCTTCACGACCAGATTTGGATTTCTCTTTCCCGTCACCGAACAGCCAAAGGAATCAACAGAATTGTAGATAAGGGCATCGACTTCGAACAGGTTGACAGAGAAAGAAATTGGTTGGTATCCCCTGCTCACGCTGAAGCTCAGGCTCAAGAAGTCTTAATATTACTTAATAACGTAAAATTAATTTATCGGGTTTTTGATTTACAGGGATGATCAGATCTTGTTCAATGGACTTATATTCTACATACTTCATACCCTAATTCCTCCGAGTTACGTAAACCTACCTTTCTGGCGGACAGATGGTGTTATCGTTACGATTTTGCTTCATACGGGTCCAGTAGAATTCCTCTACTACTGGTTTCACAGAGCTCTGCACCACCATTTTCTCTACTCTCGCTATCATTCTCATCACCATTCTTCTATTGTCACTGAGCCCATCACCTGTAAGATATTTATATAAATAAATCATTTGGTGCAAGAACGGAGCAGTGCAACCCCGAATTATTTATTGTTATTATTTTTTTGTTGTTGTCTAAATAGTTGAACTACCTAACGTTTATTGCAGCTGTAATTCATCCATTTGCTGAACACATAGTCTATTTCTTGCTCTTCGCAATACCATTGGGCACAACAGTGACTCTCAAAACTGCATCAGTGGTATCTTTTGCCGGTTACATCACCTACATAGACTTTATGAACAACATGGGACACTGCAACTTTGAGTTCATCCCCAAATGGCCCTTCTCAGTATTTCCACCTCTCAAGTATCTTATGTATACGCCATCGTAAGGTTTCTTATTGGTTAATTAATTTGATAGCTTAATTAATTTCAAGATTTGATAATCTTATGATTTGTGCATGGTTCAATCATGTAGCTTATATGTCTACATGTCACCTTAATTAAAAGCGACTATAGTAACAAATTTCCGTTAGTTAACATGCATAATACGTGTTGAAAACCACTATAAGATATTAATCCTGTAAACAATCAGCTAGTAGCATATTAAATAAGTACATGATATTTTCCTAGAACAGGGTCCATGAATAGGATGCACGTCTTAATCACGTTATGTGTCTACATGATTAAAAAGATTATTAACAAAGAGTTTTCGACTTTCATGACAGATTTCACTCTCTGCATCACACTCAATTTCGAACCAACTACAGTCTATTCATGCCAATTTATGACTACATCTATGGTACAATGGACAAAAGTTCAGTTTCAGTGTATGAAACTTCATTGAAAAGAGCTGAAGAAGAGTTACCGGATGTAGTACATCTAACGCATCTAACGACGCCCGAATCCATCTATCATCTGCGGATAGGTTTTGCGTCCTTAGCCTCAAAACCCTACACATCATCAGCTAAATGGTATCTGTGGCTGATGTGGCCTTTCACGTGTTGGTCTGTCTTTATGAATTCGATCTATGGCCATCCTTTTGTTTCAGACAGGAACACTCTCCGTCAACTTAAATTGCACACATGGGTGCTACCAAGATATATTGTCCAAGTAATCAACTCAATTTGAAACCTCCTAAAATGCTTGCACTATTTATCTAGAATTTCCTTAAGATTAATTTTGTCAATTAGAGTACCAATAAAATTTTATACCTTGGTTATTGGTTTGGTAGTATAACTTGCCCTGGCGAAGAGAAGCTATTAAGAGCATGATTGAAGAAGCCATATTAGAAGCAGATAAGAAAGGAGTTCAAGTGATGAGTCTAGGCCTCCTGAACCAGGTAAGTTACTGCATTGCCCTCCTTCATCTCTTTCTTTCTAATTTTCTAATTTCCAAAGTGATCACATAATTAACAAAGAAATCTGCAGGGAGAGGAACTTAACAGAAATGGACAATTGTACGTGGAAAGACACCCAAATCTTAAAATCAAAGTAGTCGACGGGAGTAGCTTGGCTGCGGCCATTTTGATAAATAGTATAGGAATAGGCACAACCCAAGTATTCCTGCGAGGCAATCTTACCAAGGTCGCTTGCGCAACTGCCTCAGCTCTATGCCAAATGGGCATCAAGGTGAATTCAATTAGCATTCGGCCCAACCCAATACAAAAACATTTAACTGGGCTCTATCTTAAAATCTGATGTGAGTTTAATGTTAATGCTTCAGGTTGCTACATTGTGCAAGGACGATTATGAGAAGCTTAAACCCAGAATTCCGGCCGATTCTGAAAAGAATTTGGTCCTGTCAACAAGTTATGATCACACGGTAATCTATTTTTGTTAAGCAGATTGTTTGTATCGATTTTGGGAGATTAATTTAATCAAATGATTAACTATATATATATATATGTGTGTGTGTGTGTGCTACAGATATGGTTAGTGGGAGATGAATTGACGGAAAAGGAACAATCAAGGGCATCAAAAGGCACGATATTCATTCCTTATACACAAATTCCTCCAAGAAAATTGCGCAAAGATTGCTTCTACCATTCCACACCAGCAATGATAATACCTCCGTCTTTGGATAATATGCACTCCTGTGAGGTTAGTATTCATACGTACAATGCATCTTTGCTTAGTTAATCGGCAAACTAGTACCATTTATTTATTCTACCTTTGTTGTATATGAACGAAACAGAACTGGTTGCCGAGACGGGTGATGAGTGGTTGGCGTATAGCTGGAATAATACATGCCTTAGAAGGATGGAGTATGAACGAGTGCGGGCAAACAGTGTGCGACATTCAAAAAGTATGGCAAGCCACTCTTCGACATGGCTTCGTTCCTCTAAAGGTTGTAGCTGCTTGATTAACGAATATTGTCCAACCCAAGCAGAGGCCTTTTAGTTATTATTAGCCCTATATATGCCATACGTGCATGTGTGTTTGATCACTTCTTATATGATATGCAGCAGCATATCATATAATCTAGCGAGCGAGGAGAGATTTGCTTTGTACTGCAGTAACGTATTGGTGATTCAAAAGCTCTTTTGGTGAATAATTTTTAATAATGTTTATGGATATTATCGTAATCTCATAATATATTAAGTTGTTATGGTTATCGAAATAATAAACCAATTTGGGACATTATTTCACGTTCATATATGCTTTACTTGGCCGTATGCACGTTGCTTAATGAAGAAAAGGGGGTTTCAATATTTATTCCGCCAGTGCAATTCACGTGGATACAACACAGGAATAGTATTTTCTTAGCAACAAATTATAATCAGAGCAGAGGTCCATCAACACTCGCGAATTTCGACGCGGATGAAGTTTAACTTCTCCGGGGTAACTGGCTGATCCGAAAATCATGCACAATAAATGATGAACCAGATAGGAATGGGCAACACTTGGGTGTATGCGGTGGTCCAACGAGTCATTTCAAACAGAAAAGCAGCATCACAGTAGAAACGCTGTAAGCGGTCCCTCCTAGCTAATTGTAATTGTATGATTGATAGCCAACACCATACTTTCTACTGAACAATATTTTTTATTAATTAAAACCATAATTCCTTCCTTCCCGGTGGTTGAACAAACTATCCATCTACCTCAACAAACCCCAACTCCACTTGTCATTCCATTAATACCTACCGAGAATTATATAATTGCATTATTAAAATAGAACATTTAAGCCACCACGCATAGTTCTATTGTTGTTAATATTACCAAGTACAGTGGAAGGGCAACCTCTCAACTCATTTATTGAAATTCAAGGAGTAGTTAGCTCCGCCCAAAATCAAAACCAAAACCAAAACCAACAAATTGATTATCTAAGTAATGGTGGTCAACACAAACACGTGCTGGCGCGACGTGTTTGTTTTAGTAAACTACTGGGTAAAGATGGTGTACCCAACAAACACCTGGACAAAAACAAAATCAAAAACCTAAGCCTAATACTTTCACTTGCACCTTCCCTCTTTCCTTCGACTCGTAAATGAGTGGGTTTGGTGGCGTAAACTAAGTCAATCTAACACTCGAAACATTGATCCAACCATAATCATACCGTGGCTGCACCAAATTCTACAAAAATGCAAAAACAACAAAATACTGTATGTTACGCGGACAATATACGCCATACCTTTGTATATGAGGTAGGTTGGTACGTACATTCATTATTAGTAAATTATTGACCACTCTGTATTTTGTTTTCTGCTACCGCACAACAGAATCTTTCATTAATTTGTTTTAAAACAGCAAAGCCTTTGCCAATTACGGCTGCATTCCCAGTGGAAATTACGGCATTATTACTTCTTAGTTACATTTCTACCATTCAATTATTTACGAGAAAGAGAGAGGAAAGGGAAATTCAACAAGAGCTACTGCTTAAATTAAAGAAAAGCGAGGCTACTGCGTACTAGAACAGATTAGAACTAGCTGTTGCAAACGAAGTCTCAGAGTTTAGATCAAATTTATCCATTATTCTAACTATTTTCTCCAAAATGGAAAGAAAAAAGCTGAGGAGACTGCGTTGATGGTTTCGACGTCGAACAACAAGAGCGATCTCACTTCTACAAAGCGGACATGTCGAACTGGATTGGAACCATGCATCAATGCATTGAACATGGAAGCAATGCCTGCATTCCGGAAGCTGCCGAAACTTCTCACCGTTGGAAACCTCGTAAAGACAAACGCTACAATATGGGTTCTGGTGTTTGTTACCAGACTTCAGATTTTGACGGAAAGTAAACTCAGGAAGGCAGTATTTTTTGAGCCAGAAAAACTTCGCGGCAGACCTGATAACGAAGAAGACGACCGTGATCACAATCATCTTCCTGCAGTAGCTGCTTGTGGTGTTGACAACTGAATTAGCAACGTCGCTAACGATGAATTCCAATCGATCTCCCATCGATTTTACCCGAAGACATGGAAGATACAAAGCCGCATATGTCATCTACCTAGCTGAAGATAGAAAATAATCTTTACGAATAAACGAACACATTTGTAACCAAGCTGCAAGGAATAAATATATATATATAGATTCCTTCATCTTATGCAAATTAATAACTTATTATATAAGACTGCTATGTCGTAACCCATAACCCATGTATAAAAAAATGCAAGGAATTAAACAAACAACTACACTTCAATATATTTTTAGCTTTCAAACAAAGAGTTGGGACACAATGGAATATAAGTGAATATATTATACACAAACAAGTCATAAATAATTAAGTTAATTGGATGCAAGTAAGCAATAAGCAGAGAGTGTAAACCACGCATATATGCAAGCTTTGTTTGTTTGTGGAAGGAGGAACAGGACAGATCTACCAACTTCCACCATTTAATTTGTGAGTCAAATATTGGAGTCGAAGCTGCATTTTAATTGCAGCCACTCCTTTAATCACACACACGAACGCTTTCTGGCATAGATCCAAAGGTCGTTTCGCTGGGATTTCATTTTCTCTTGATTTTTTCGTATATATCAAATTCAAATGCTTCTTTTTTATTAATTGGACTTGGTATATGGGTGTCAAATGCACTGTCTGCTCACTCTTCTGGTCCTTTTACTACTGGAATTTCACAAATATAGTCGAATAATACGTCTATCTAATGGTTAATCACGGCTTCTTTCTTAGAATCTTTACATATTTAAATTAAGTGTACGACAACTTCAGCCAACGGATGGATTACTTTAGTGCATATATGTAATGGGCTGGTTAACAATTGATAGAGGAATTAATTATGGTGATGAGAATGGTCGAGAGAGAAAACGATGGTGCTGCAGTATGTATGAAACCAGTTACCAATAACCACAAATGCAAATTATTGTAATCGAATCATATTAATTAATCCATCGATGAAAGGCACATGATGATTAAATTTGGCCCATGCATGGTATGGCCAATCAGTGAATGCAAATATTAATAAAATTAGTTAATTCAGTGATATTTTGGAGTTGGAGGGATTCGTTATTTATATACATCTATAATATGTCTATGCAATATTCAATATATGTACGGGTCCAATTAATTGTTTTCTAATTTCTACGTACATTTGCTTGCATTACCCAATTCCGGCTACTAGCTAGGCTATACTAACAGGCAAGCCCCCACCTCTTCCAGTTCAACCGTGTTCGATACAACATGTACTCACTTAGAGGTATCCTTTTCAAACATTCGACCATATTATTAATACCTAAATAATTCATCTTCTCTTCAATACCGTATAAAATTTAACAAAAATTATTGTTCATGTACCTCAATTTTTAGGTTTCTAAGGATTTGTTGGCACATTGATCGTGTATGAGTGGTAACTTCACCGGAACATATATATATATAAACGACAAACACTATCGCATGACGCGTGTTTATTATAGATATTTTTTAATAACAAAAAATTTACTTCGGTTGATTTCATTCATTAAATTTAAGTACCGTCATCAAGTCATAACAAAATTTAATTAATAAGACGCGATGTGGTTATGCACGGAACTTGATAAGACGGGTGGTGGCTCTCATCTCATCTCGTACCAAACTTGTAAGTTGCTTTCTGATAATAATCTCGTTGAAATTCAAATTCAGAAGCCGCTAAAAAGGCTTTAAGCAAGCTTAGAAATTGATTGATGCAGATGAGCTGCGGTGTCGTCGTCTGTACTGTCGGCAATTGCAATGCAAACGAAAAACATCCTACTCGGTAACTCAAGGAAGAAAGCAACGGGAAACGGCCCATGGCGTTTAGGAATCGCAACACATACATGATCATACAATAATTAATTCTATTGATTTGATTCAGTCATGCACAGCACAACTGAATCTTGATCATCGAATCAGGGTGCGGTGCTTTTGGTCAAAGATGTTCCCAAATTCTCAGATCAAAAAAGGAGCACTAATGCAATGCAATGCAATGCAATGGTGTTCTCCATCTTGTTATTAGAGGACAGGACTGGAGTCTCAATAACAAGATGACAAAAATATAACCCTTCCATCCCGCGAGGTCCGCACAACAACAATAGATTTATAGAGAGGCACTTATAAATGACATACTGTAATAAACTTCGGATTTCCTAATGAAAATGACAATAATAGCCTCGAAATAAACTACAATAATGCGCAGCAGCCAACAATAACCCCATCTGAAAAATATAAATAAACAAATAAGTAAAAGAAAATGAGATTAGTATTAAACTAGCGACCAATTTTGATGATCAGACTTGAGATGCCACGTGTGGCATTTTAAAAAGAACCAGCGCCAAAGCCAAAGGTGATTAGAATCTATTCTTATCTCCCTAAAGATATGGCCTATTGTGTAAACCCTTAAGCATAGATAATAAAATTCCTATTGTTTCTTAGAAAACACGCAAATTACTCTGCCCCAAACGAAATGAAAAATAATGTAAAAGAACATCTAGGTGTCCACAGATTGAAAAAGCAGGATTCGATATCATCTTAAATTATATTACCTTAATATTAGGATCTGATACTTCGGTCTGGATGAAGACCTACACAGCAGCCTGCAAATCACCACAAATACCATGTCATTTAAGGGGGTGAAAAAAATACTAATGACATGTATGCAAACAGTTGGTCAACTGGCTTCACCAAATTATTAACCACCGAGTTCAAAAATAGCAAAAGAATTTGGCAAGGCCATGTTTTATCTGCAATATTTTGGGCTTTTAGCAACTTCCAGATTGTACAGAAATTACAGGAAGAGAGCTATTCAGTTTTTTGCCCGTTATGAAATGTTGGTCAAAAGACAACCCTTTTTTCAGAGGTTCAACCAAGCTATTCGAAAAGATACCACCTTGTAACAATTAATATAAGCATAATTATATTATGAAGATGCTCATTTGGTTTGATTGATAAACTATGAAATAAAGCGATGGAGAGTAATTAAAGACCAAGCAAATCCTAGATGGGCAACAAACATCGCTAACAAGGTCTAAGTCCGTCACGGTCTATCTCATCTAGTAGAGGGGTGGGTACCTTTTTTTTCCTATGCAAACATCAGGGTTTACATTTTCTGATTATCTCATTTTATATGCCAACCATTAGTAAATCAACCTATGCATATGGTAATTCAATGGCCACCCCCCAATCTCCTAATTCACATGCAATCTACGGATAATCTTTTGTAGAAAATAAAGCTGGCTCAGCCAAATGGAAAAACTGCATCATTTACATTATACAATGTAAATTGATGTTTTATTCAAGAGCATTGAAGAAAACAAAAGTATATTCACCACAATTGTCATGGTTATACTTGTATACATAAATGATATATCATTTTCCAGTTTTTATTTTCCGTCCCAAATAAACCACCTATAGGAAGGCACAACTATGGCGCTTTACCTTCTCATCTTTTGCAGTAAAAACAGCTTTAACTGCTTCGAAAACATCTTCAACAGGCTTTGCAGCATCAATCTAACAGTAAAAGCAACAGAGCTTGTTATTGCAAAAAACATGAAAAATCGTTTGAAACCAGATTAGTAAAATAAAACATTGTGAAACAAAATATTACCTTCCGAACTTTACCCTTAGATTCATAATACTGAACCACAGGGAGACTAGATTCTAAGAAAACTTTAAACCGCTTCCTTATTGTCTCAATGTTATCATCTTCTCTTCCCTTCATTACTCAAAACAAAGGAAAATCAGTATGTGAAAAGAAAAATGAAATATGACACACACACACACACACACACACACACACGCAAAGGGAAGATAATGATACAATACAAAAGGACACCCCAAAAGGAAGACAATAATGATATAATATGAAAGTACACCATTGAGAGAGGTAACATAATCTAACCTGATTCCTATTTAAAATGCGCCTCTCCATCTCTTCCCCAGGACAGTCAAAAAACAAGACAAATTCTGGCTCAATTTTAGTCTGCAGAACCCATACATTTTCAGCAAATAAGAAGGCATGCTAAATTCGATGAATTGTTGATATACGTGAATATAGGGGTAACAATTTTGTAAATATAAAATTACTTAGAAAACTTACGACAGCCTCAAATGCCGCACGATTTTCCTCATTGCGAGGAAAGCCATCAATGAGGAATTTATCGTTACCATTTTCTAGCATTGCTTTTTGGAGAAGCTTAATTGTTACCTCTGAAGGAACAATCTTTCCCTCTTAAATCATGTTCTGAATCATGGTTCTGTAGACAACAAGGGAACAAAATTGTCATGTCTTGCAGTATCAGGTTGACAGTTCGCCCTTACAAAAATTTCAAAGTCTAATCCTTTGCACTACAATACAGAATGGCTGAGAGGACCCAAAGACAAGCTAGACACTTCTAAGGGAACACGCAAATTCCATTGGTTACACATCCAAAACATTCTGTTGACTACTAAAACAAAAACTCAAGCCAACAAGTCTCAATTTAAAATGATTTGGAGCCATCAACTACTGAAACATAAAACGACTATAATCATTAGCATGGGATTAGTCTATAATGATATTATTAAGACACAAGCCCGATTAGAAGATGCTCATTTCAAACTACGGTCAAATTGTTGATTGAAAATCATTTCAATCAACAGTTTGACCATAGTTTGAAATGAGCATCATTCATGAACTCACATGCTTGGGGACAACCAGGGATCATCTTCTAATTCCATTGACAGTTTGACCAAAGGCTTCATATGTTAATTCCGATAACCTAGATGACAGCAATTTGATAATAATCCATACCCATTTTCAGAACCAGATTTGATTTCTGCTCTGAGAAGATCACCAGCACTTAGATGGGTGTACCCAAAGTGTTCGATAATGTTTGCACACTGGGTTCCTTTTCCGCTGCCTGGTCCACCTGGTCAATCAATAGAATATAGCAACTCAAAAAAATCCCAAAAGCATCTAGAGAATGAGAAATGAGGAGGAAAGCCAGAAATCACAAGCTTGGAAAATTAAACGGGAAAAAAGATCAGTAATGCAAACAACATACAACCCAAACATGCAGACAACAAAAATTTCAATACTTTCCATACTGTATCACCTTTTAATATTATAGTTTAGTTGAAATTTAGCTTTAACATTTCATACACACAAATAGGGAAAGACCTTACAAAAACAAATTTATCACAAATAGTTTGAATAAACTTAATACAGGACGCTTACCCAAAACAAAAACAACAGTGGGCTTCTTCTCAGCTAAGTTTCCATTTGCCTCCTGAAATCAGACACATTTGTCATGAACCGACGTCAAGGCAACGTATACATCAATGATAAAGGGGTCATATATAACAAAGTTACAACAACACACTTGCTGACTTTTCAAATAGAATAGATTCACGTGATAACTTTTCTAATTACTTTACAACTTGGTTAATAACCACAAAGCTTGCAATTTATGAAAACATCGCATCTGTCATCAAGCATTCATTAATTGTTTTAGTGCAACTTTTTTTACCAAGCATAAACCCAAGGATTCTTTGTCATTGTTACTCTTATTACTTTTTTTCTAATATCTCAAAACTTGCATGCAAATATACTAAACTGCATCTGTCATCAAGCATTCATTAATCATTTTAGTGCAACTTTTGTTACCAAGCATAAACCCAAGGATTCTTTGTCATTGTTACAATGTTACAACTCTTATTACTTTTTTTCTAATATCTCAAAACTTGCATACGACAAATATACTAAACTGGTATATGATCCAAGCTGTCAAATTAAACTGGAAAAAATCCGGCATCAGTACCTTGTCAGCAGCATCAA
Source organism: Swietenia macrophylla (assembly GCA_032401905.1). Taxonomy (NCBI): domain Eukaryota; kingdom Viridiplantae; phylum Streptophyta; class Magnoliopsida; order Sapindales; family Meliaceae; genus Swietenia; species Swietenia macrophylla. Next base: position 7,254,559 of record CP135579.1, on the reverse strand, counting down.
CCGTAGTTCCCATGAGTACCAACTAACTTGTGCCTGAAAATATTATCTGCTTAATAATTTATAATGTGTCAGGCAAAATGATTTTAAGAAAGAAATTCATTATCCAAGACAAGCCAACAATGTGACGAATTCAAACTCTCAGACGTCATGTAAACCGATATAATGCCATCTGAATTTTCTACTAACCAGTATATGAATTAACGACAATTCAGTAACGCATTAAATAAAACTAAACCAATACTATAAATCTAGTAGTAGCTAACAAATAGTTAACTTTCTTAGATCTCTCAATTTTTCCATATAGTTTGAATTAAAAGAATCATTCTCAATTGTCAGATCCATTTCCAAGAGGCCGCAAGCCTTAGTTTTATTGCCAAACGCACGCAAGGAAAATGAGAATATTATCATAGAACTTAGATTTGGCTATATTAGAATTTCACCGGTCCGAATCTAAAATCGAAATAAGCGCGCTCAGATCTGGAAAAATGTCAAAAGTAAGAATTTTAAGTAGAATTGGGGAAAAGCATGAAGAGACGAAATGAACGAAATAACAAAGGACTTAAACATATGAAGTCAAAACAGAGACGGAGATCAGAACCAGAGAGAGAGAAGTATTACCTGTTGTTGGCGCTGGATATGGAAGAGTAGAGAATGGAGGGAAAGTCACTGCAACCAACGAGCAAGAACAGGCAAAGCAGGGGATGCCAAATGGGGGAATCTGATGGTTCTATTATATACAGTACGTTATGAACTCGTAACGAATAAACGCTACCGTTAGCTGGATTCTGTTCATCCGCGTACACGTTGGTAGGGATAATTTAGAGAATTCACTTCTATTTTATTAAGTTGAGAACGACATGACCGACTAACCCCTGATCTAAGATCCAAAAATGATGTTTTAACGAGTGCAGAATTACGAAAACGGATTTACTATTAAAAAAATAGTTGAATTAATTATTTTTAATCTTGAAAACAAACAAGTAATAGTTATGAATATATTCTACAGTGACAGACAAGTTGAAAGAAAATAAGAGGAGACAGGGGGCATATGATTCGTCAGAGATGGAGTATTCTTCTTCTGTTCTATAGCAATTCAGTTGGAATCAAACTTACTAAAATTGCTATCATCATGGAGTGTGTGGGCTGCGCATATGTTATAATGCAAATTACCTGTTCACCGTTAATGGACTCGTTGATGAGTTTCTAAAAACTGGATAAAGCCCTTTGCATTGCATGCGGTCAGGAGAAATTAATAAATAAACAAATTACCTCGTAAGTAACAACCTTTATACTGCTAGTTTGGTATTTTTATAGATTGAGTTGTCAGCTGCTTCTGCGGGGCTTGCGTTTTCAATTTCATTTTGTGAATTCTCGATTGGCTTTTGGGTTAAACACAAGTATTGAATCTTTTTAAATGGATTAATCTCTTTGTGTGTATTATGGGTTGCATGGTGGATTGGATTTCAAATGTTCGATAAAATGACTCACAGAGCACTGACCCCTATCCATTAGGCAGTATATACTGTTTTAACAGCCCAAGTAGTGCTGAAATATTGTCATGTGATGTCATAACTGAGTCTTTTAAATGGTTAGCCTAGAAATTAGAAACGGGTTTGACGTGAATTGGGTGTATTATGGTTTTTCAGTCCGTAACTTTAAGGTGGGCATTTTCCATGTTGCTTTTTCGGTCCATCAGCATCAATCAAAGCTTAACTCGCTTAATGGACGCTCAAAAGACAATCTAATCTTTACTCTTTAGCCGTTAGATTTCCGCAATGAAAACGAATTCTCTGATTTACCCTTGACGACGATAATTCAATTAAGATACTACGACGAGGAAGGCGATGGAAGATCGATATTCAGTCAATTGTCCAAGAAGAAATCTGAGTTTTTCAAAGAGAAGGAGAGCTACTTTATCATTTTTAGATCCAGATGACAAGGCTTATTCTGGGTTTAGTCCTAAGACTTCAGAAGTTTATGGCTTCGTTGGATCCATTACCACCGTTGTCGCTACAGGTTTTGTCCTTTGAATTCCTTTTATGAATGACGAAATTCTTGACGCTTCTTCATCTATAAGCAGGTATTTTCTTGGTATGGGCATATGTTCCTGAACCTTGGTTACATGCAATCTGGATTTCTCACTATCCTGGCAGGTCAGTTCAGTTGTAATACTGTATCAATCGGATGAAATTTTATTTCTACAAGCAAGTTAATTTTGGAATTTTCTTTTTTTTTTTTTGGGCTGTTTTTGGGTTTTTCAGGTATTGGGCTTCGGCGGTGGCAGTTTATGCTACGGTGACAGTAGTATTAGCACTAGCATTTTCTATTAGTCTCAATTTCATGTCCACTCCTTCCTCGACTTTCTATAAATACAATGTTTGGTTAGTTAAGACTCTTGCTTTGTATTTCAGCACCATCTTTAATTGTTAATTATGGAATTGGTTAGCTCTCTTGTATGATTTTCGGTTCTGCTGATTTGCAGATGAATTCAGCAGAGAACCTTCAAATGCTGTTCCTCTGGTGTGAGGGAGAAGACTGACCAATTGAGCCCATATCTGATATTGGAATTCACAAAATCAATGCCCTTCTGTTTAATGATGTGAAGTGAAATTTCTTAAGACAACAAAAGGAAAGATACTTATGTTATGGTAGCTGCAAAACTTTTTACTTCGTCATTCATAAGATTTCACTGCAAATACAATCTTCAACATTAACTAGGGAAACCACAGAGAATTAATCCTGTTATGAACCTATACCTAACTGAGATTTAAAAGGGGATGCAAATCCTCACTTGATTGGTCGCCGACAACTGTATAAAAACTAAATCAGACAGAGCAACCCGGCAACAATTTTATTAGAATACTTGAATAGTACTTCACCTACATTCCTTGAGTAACTTCTCATTCCAAGGCAAGGCTGAAGCTAGGGTATGATGATAAAAAAACAAGACAGGTTAAGATAGTCAAAACCATATTAACCTCATTTAGCCCTTCTTCGTTCTTCACTGACGCACGGATCGCTCCATGAGGTTCTATTGTCCTCTACTTAGCCATTCCAAGATGCTCAACATAGGTGATGAAAACCACAGGAGACGTATTCAACAAATCATATTTTCAGATGACATCAAGCCAAAATAATCCCTGAACCTTTCCCTTACATCTTTGTATATCATGAACCACATAATGCAATATCAGCAACCAAAACTAATCAACAAGGGGATAAAGAAATGTCGCCATTTTGTAAATAAGAAATCTGATCAGATCAACGAGAACTTAAACTCTTCATCTAGACAGGAAAAACATCCGAAGAAAACATGTATTAACCACATCCAAGGAAAACACAGAAAGAGCATCACGAATGAATGCGCACTAACACATCACGATTCGTAAAACCTGAAGAATCCAAAGGAAGTCCACAGCGCAGCATTTTGACAGTCAAGACCCCTATTAATGATCTTCTAATAGCTTCAACCAACCCAAAGGTTTCGTCTGAGTAATACGACAGTTTGATTGTAATCAATTAAAAAATTGAAAGCACTGCAATAAGAGAATGGATTGAGTTCTGTTAAAGCCAATAATCTAACCTTAGCACAGAAAGAAGCATGTTCTTTTCCAAATGATACGACCTTCTTTCTCAGAGCATCCACACTTTTCAAAACCTGCCAAAGTAGAAGTTTATTCAGAATTGGTAACAAAAAGCTTGTGAGACATTTAAACGCGGTCAATAACCTGTTTGCAAGAATACCATTGTCATAAACCAAAAAAAGAAAAACATTTTTGGGTAACAGCTTGCATTTCAAAGATTACACTCTCTATAATTTGGTTGTTATGACATCTGCTGATCTGAAATGAGAAGAGAATCAAATCCGAACGTCATTTGGATGTCAAAGATCCCAAAACATGAATGATGACTTTCTAAATTTTCGTAGTTTCCATTCCCAAGTGTCAACTCAACAAGAGATCGTTCATAAGGGTGCAAATATTTTCTTTTAGAAAATTTTTCCACGTAGCCTCTGGAAGGAACTGCCAATTCCAGAAGATGTCAGCTTTAAGCCATGTGCTTAGTCAAATCCAAAAGAGATACGGGGCGGCAGCACATACTTTCATCAGTGCATCAAGTTGCTTTGCAGCTCTATTTCTCTCTCGCTTAGCAGTATTAACAATACCTAATGCAGCAAATGCAATAAACACATAAAAATCCTAATAACTAATAAACAAGAAATGGTAAACCCAAATACACCTTTAGTAGGTGAAGCTTTCTTTGCCTTCCTCAAAGTCGAATACAAAATATCAGCAGATGGCATCACCATAGGTAGTTTTTGAAACGCACCCACAGTTTTTTCCTATAAACAAAGAGACAATTCATGGTCATATCTGTGACTGACTTAAACCGGCTCTCATTGTCAAAGCCATTTCTCTGCTCTATGGGGTCTATGAACGCTATTTATGTTCGGTTGACAGGTTTCATTTAGCTCAAAGTGAGTGATAATAGAGATATTACGATGTCCTCTTTTTTTTTTTTAATTTTCCTTAAAAATTCTTTTGAGGCGTTCCCGTTTATGTTTTAAAAGAGCAATGTCCGCAAGTACAAGACAACTTGGATTGCAAAAGATAAAAAAGAGAGAGAGAGAAGAATTTTGCATACAATATATATGAAAGTTAATTGTGTATAAGACTATAAGAGATTCCAATAATCTAGCAACCCAATCCAATCTACAACATATATATGTCAGGTAATTAATAAAAATAATAATTTAAAATGTCAACGGCTGCTTTATTTTTTTTCCCTTAAATGAATCACTATAACAGAAAGGTAGCACCCAAACATGAATCAAATCTCATCGTGCCCATGAAACTGAATCAATCTCATCCCTCGCTGCCTTGTATAATTCGAGCCTCTTCGCGCACTGCACTCTCCTTTCCATCAAGGCTGGATCTTCGTCTAACATTTGTCCAAGCTGCTTCCCCTGAAACACATTCCAAGCCACAAATCTGCATTTGCTTATACCAACCAAAAAACTAGCAAGTCCAATCTCTTACCTACCTCTCTCTGCCCTATTTTTGTGTAGAAGTGATTTCATAACGACAGCTTCGCTTCCCTGACTTGACAATGAACAATTGCTTTAGGAATTGTGTTCCTAAGTGTTTCCGACACCATATCCACATAAGATGACACGTTTGATCCGATCCTTCTATAGTGGCCCTCTGTATACCAATCTACTGCTGAAATAGCAGGATTTCCAGCTTTCTCGACCTCCTGGGGAAGCCTTCGAAAGAACTCAACGGTTAAATATGAAGATTCCATATCCACCAAACGGAGAACTGTCTTCTTGCTTTCACCATGGAACCTTTCCAGGGCCTCATTTGCAGCAGCTGCAATCTCAGCTTGCAAAGTTGGGAAGCATCTCAATTCCTGCTCGTCACAAGAAAAATAAAGACATAAATCATTTTCTTCCTTAATGGAAAGTTCTAGTAGAACCAGACAACTCAGAGATAAATTCTATAAATTTCACCTGAGTTTCTCCAACTGACTTCCTCACAAGCTCCTTCAATACAAAGTGGACCTACACCATGATTTCAAAATCAGTATAAATATTATGATATTTCCAAATAGATTCTCACAGCTTCAAGGCAAATGGAACATCCTTTTCAGGATAACCTAGCAATTCAGCAATTGCAGAAAGCAATATAACTTACAGCATCCACTGAAGCTTCAGCTGGGCCTCGGAAATAATTCAGTGACCCCTCAATTAGGTGGCGGTAACCTTGCTCTGGAGCAATCAAGTGGGGCTGATAACCATCTGCTTCTGACACCACTTTCCTAACATTCTGAAGAGACAGATGCCGGTCAAATGGAAGCTTCCTCAAAGCAGCAGGAAGCTGGTTGTCAAAGACTCCATAAATACGATCACCTCCAGGTCGCCTGAGATATAAAATGAAATCTAAAAAATAAATTCCAGACATGCAACCAGAGTTATGAATATCAACAGGTTCAGTTGCATTTAGCTAAAGCAGTTACCCTCCATCCAGATGCTCCTTGAATATTCTATCAAATGCTCGACATAGTTCCAAGATAGTGTATAGTTGAGCCTAAAAGAGAACATCAAGTTACATACAGTACAGTAAATACATATTCATGAACAACAAGGAACTACATTTTCAGCAACTCACCCCAGCATCAACAGCAATAGGCCGACCAAGATGGCCCATTTTGCTGGACAAGTGTCTGTAGTCTGGACTGGTAGCAAAGTACTCATGCTCCTTGCGCCTTGCAACAATCATGTCAACATTTCTGTTTATATCAGCTTGAGAGCGATTCACAATTCCAACCCAAGGATGTTGCAGTCGATAAGATCTTCCTTTGAGCACCTAAGGAGAGAAAAACAAGTAAAAGCATATCCAACATTTTTCTAAAAATCGAGTAGCTATCAAAAAAGACACAAAATATGAAATAGAAAAACAGGATAATGATAACAAAATAGTATCTCCAAGATCACTTTCAAGTTACAATTGACCCAGTTCCACATAATGCAAACAGTTGTATTTCCAAGCCATCTAACTCAAACTAACACAGCCTTCATCCCAACAATTGGGAACTTGAAAACAGTTAAAAGATTCTGAAAATAGAAAGAATGAAATAAAGATAGAGATAGATAGTGTTTACATCCAATGCATTAGTTCCTTTATCCATCAAATCCAGCTTTGTCAACACACCAAATGTCCGGTCACCTGCGACAGTTCACAAAAACTAAGGTTAAACTGCAAGAAACTTTCTGCAGAAATATATAATTCAACTATAGAAAACAGTAAATGGTCCACACCAGTGGGATCCACTTCTCGTGCAAGTTTGATAGCATCAGATGCCGCAATATCTTGATTGGCTGGAGATATTGCTAAGATGATGCAATTAGGCTACAAAGTTCAATCAAACATCATTAGAAAATAAATCAAGTGCAACGTAATAAATTCAATTAAAAAAATTGTACAAGAAAAAAGGTGATACACTCAAATAGCAAGTGAATTCAAACTAGCCCATTGTCATGTTTGGTTATAGAATTTTGTTCATGAAAGAGACTGGTTTAAATTAGAGAAAACAAAAAAAAAATGTGATAAATAGATAAAAAAAGAGAACTGCAAAGAAACTAAGTAAGGTACTATTAACAGAAAAGCTACCGTCTCATTACCTTCTCAACGTAACTTCGCACCATGCTCTCAATGTCTTGAACAACAGCATCAGGCTGTCCCTCTGAAAAAGGTAGGTCCCATGTTCAGAACTGTATATTATAGGCAATAGAAACATAAACTTCAATTCTCAATAAACAACTAAGAACATAGCAACAGCGACTTTGGTCAAACCAGGTAAATCAACCAGGGTTAAGTTGACAACTGCAAGTAAAGGAAACTAAGAAATGATCTCAGCACATATAAAAAATGGCATCTACAAGTAATGTGTATGATAAGAAATTAAATGCAAGTAGAAATGACAGACCATTTGGAGAGTAGATACTAAGATGGATAGGAATAGGAGATATCTGTTTTGTCCTTCCTGTAATTCTATCAGTTTCATCCTGAATTTCCTTACGAACCATGGCTACACCCAAGCATTAAGAAGATTCAGCTTCCGAGTTAAACAACAACAAATAAACAATCCTTTTATAACAAATGAAAATTTGTACTAGACTCCACTCATTACTAATTACAAAAACCTCTTCTAACAAGTCACCGATGAAACTCACGAAATAAAAAGTAGCATATTCAAGCGACGTTAGAGAAAATAATTCTACTGGGAACTAGCGATAAAACCTGTGACTAACTAAACGAAAGATGAAAGTAAAGAAATTAGCCATACAGAAATCAGTGAGTCTTCTTTTGGGCAAGTGAAGAAACTCGGCGTACTCCTGCAAACCATCTTCTTTCTGGTGAAGCTGCAGTGCCAAAGGGCGTCTCGTCACAATCCCTGTAATGAAAAATTGTCAATAATTAAAACTCAGCGTAAATAATAAGTTAAGTTCATTAATCAAAAGAAAACTATCCAGGAAAAAAAAAAGGGGAAGAACTAACCTGATCCTCTAGGAAGAAAATCTTGACCGACTATGCTTTCGAGAACAGAAGATTTTCCCGAACTCTGGCCACCGACCACAGCAACAGAAGGAAGAGCTTCCCGGAGACAAGAGAAAGTGTTATCAGCACCCCCATAATCTCCGAGCAAAGTACACACTCTCTGAATGCGATTCCCCAAACCGATCAAGCTCTCCATCGTAGTCATTTTCAAATTCCACTACTGCTTTTGCCATGTTGTTATGTTACAATAAAAATGGTATTAACAACCGAAAGATCCAGTACCCTTCTTAAAATCCTTGACGATTTTCCACTCGAAAAACCTATAAGATGAAGAAACGGTAGCGTGCAACTTTAGAGATGCACATACACGGAGAAACGCAGAAAAATCAAGAAGGAATTACGCGTGTTTTTGGGACTTAAGATAGAATCGGTGAAAGTTATAATGCTTTTGGTGCGTGCCGTTGGGACCGATGATACGTGGACTGGGATTGACGAAACGTGGCTTGGTTTTATTTCTTTTATAATTTAAGAAATTCAATTAAAAAAAAAAAAGCACTGGAATTTGAATTGACGAGAAAATGGACCCGGCTACTGTATATTTCTAATACTGTAATTAATAGGCACGGAGAGCCTACTTTCCTAATGGGGGGCTCCGTGTGGCTAAATCGAATCTCTGTTCCTACGTCTGTCAATCCAACTTACGAGCACACAAAAAATTTATCTGCGATGGACTTGGGCCAATTAAGTAAACTCCAGTGAATTGTATTATGTTTATAACGTAACAAATTGTCCGGCGAAATGAGGTTAATTTTCACGCCTTTTAGTATACAAATTTTGATATAATCAAAATAGCATCCACAAGCAATTATCGGTTGAGTCGATGGGAAGGCAGTGTCACAGCCAGAGAAGCTATTCAATTCACAATTTCGTAATATTATTAATCAAGTAATTAGGAATCCAATCCCAAACTTCTTGTTCTATAATTATGTAACCAAACTAATAAACAGAGACCTCAACACATTTCATTTTCAGTTTGGGATGACCGAAGATTGGGGAATGACAGTGATAATTTTGCATAAACAAAAGTTGATGCCAGCTAATACAGATGGCACATAATTAAAAGCACCTTTGGCAACGGAAACGATGCATAAGACAATGCTATCTGTTGTTTTGTTCCCATACAAACATTTACCCCGATTCTTCTGTTCGGTCGAGTCTTCAAATAAAGTTACCCGATGAATAAATAGGGTGCAAATTTTTCTCAGGTGTTTAAAGTTGAGGAGAAAGTGAGCGAGTGGCTCATTCATTCCTGTAAACCAAAGTCGGATAGTCTGGATCCCACATGTTTCTGTGCACAAAATCTAGAAGTTCCTCCTGCAAATCACAAATATTTGTGAAAACGAAATAAACAATTTCAGTAAGCATCAGCACATCTTATATGCAGAAATGCTCATAAAGCCTTGGCATCAAATTATATTTGTATCTTTTACGTGGAAATATACTCGAACCGGCATACAGTGACGTGTTGCACAATATTACAATTAGCACTGGATTTTGGAATCAAGAGAAATAATACCTCGTCAAGTCTCCTGAGTTCTCGAGCATCCATGTCACGGTAACCTTCTGCCAGATCCTCTTCTATAGCTTCCTTCACAACAGCTGCGGCTACCTCCTTTGTTATATCTCGTATGCTGTGTAAATTTGATACCTTTCTTTACCCAAACTTCTTAAACCTCATAAACAAGGGGAGAAAGCAAGCTGCATTACCTAGATATAGAAGGGTATATTTTCCCATTGACAACCTCTTCTTCAGTCATGTATTCAGCTAGGCTGTAGTTTTCAATTGAAATTGAGGAAAATCAATGTCCAATAAGAAAGAATCAGAAAAATCTTAATGACAAGTAAGAAGAGCATACAAAAAATCAGCAACCAATGCCTTCAAAACATATTGATTCTTGCTCGAGACTGGCAAGACTGAACTAAGGATCCATATTTTGTCAATCTTATATTTGTATTGAGTGGTGATTAATTCACAAATTCAGCATTTAGTTGATTCAGATAGAACAAAAGGACAATACCACTCTGCTGCAGCCTGTAGCATGCCATCAGAGATAATCCTCGAACCAGATAGAAGAGTACCCAGTCCAATGCTGCACGAACAGACAGGTGGATTATAAAAAGATGAATAAATGACTACTATTGACCTATCTATAACATTGCAGAATTGGATACTGACCCTGGAAAGAGGTACATGTTGTTCCCCTGGTTGCAGTGCCCAATATGGCCATTTCCTGCAGCACTCAAAAGTGCCAGTTGAAAAAAACTCTTACAATCATGAAGAAAATTGAGAGGCAAATTTACAACATCTGAAAAACAAATGCAATCCTGTCCAGCCATGAAAGCCTTTGGTAGAGAATGATTATTAAAAACATATTAATCATTATTACTAGTATATTGCTTGTGCTACACCTTTGTAGGTAGGCAGGGAAGTATTCAAACACTTGTATGCATTCAACAACTCCAAAGGGCTACATATAAGCTAATTTAAATTATAGTTGCATCCAGCTCAGGAAACAATTCAAATAGACTATATCATTGAGCAGACTGCAGAAATAACCAATAAATTTGTCTTCATACATACCAAGGTCGACATCTTTAAATGGGCTTCCGCTTGCAAATATGATATTGTCACCAACAATAGAAAATGCTTCTTCCGGGGTGCATTCAGCTGCCGAAGAGGGGGAAAAAAAGATATGAAAAGCAGGCCTAGTTTAGAGTTTGCAAACTAGTATAAACTACCATACTACTTTTGATACAAAAGACAAATGAGATGGAAGAAACTGCACCATTTTTTGTGGGGTTTGACATTGCAAAGATGGCTGGTCTAGTTGAAGTTGAACCTTTCATGGCTTCCAACACCTAAGATAGCAGTGCATGTGAAGGACATTCCAGGACACACAAGACAGAAAATACTTGAAGTCAAAGAAAGATTCTAAGATATTCAAAATTCTTAAAACAATATATTGTTCCTTTATTTCACTATAAATATACATTTTTGTTTATAACACTCTAGATGCAAGGCCACTTTTTCTTTAGGCTACTTTTCCAAAGTTATTCAACACTTTCTTCTACGGCATTAACCATCACCTGTTTTACAGCCACAGCCTAGAAATAGAAATACTTGTATTATGAAGAAGTAGAATTGTTGCATAGATTTCTTGATGGGCAAGATGATATTTAAACGCTTCTAAAAGTTTCAACCTAAATGGGACTATCCTGATAATCAGCAACAAGGAGAAACAATTTCAAATACTTATTTTTTTATACTCATTACATACCTCTTTTGAGAACAATCCCCCAACAGCAGATAATCCAAGAAGCACATCAGGCTTCACCTGCTGCACCTGGTTAGTATAGATTAAAAAAAATGTCAAACACAACAGAACCATGCAATTTCACAGAGACACACATATACATTACATCATATGTATGGTTCACATGTGATAATTTCACAAACCACTTCAACAAGACTTGCGCCTTCCTGTAGTCCCTGACGACCAACTTCTTTCACCTTCCTTGCAAAAGGCAGGGCATCCAGATCAATATGTTCGCGATCCTCAGTAATTAAGCCCTAGATATACACGAGAAAACCAATTTTTATCATTTCTAGTCAGCAGGTAAAAAATATCCTTCAACATTTCAAGATATGGATGCGAAAGGGTGTAGAGTTCTAACATATAGAGAAGTACTATACAAAGTTAAGCAAAGGAATCACAATAAAGAGCTAATTATGATACTCGAAAGCAGGATGCAAGACTACCAAACCAGCAGGTGCAAGTACTCACTTTGGCATCAACTACCCAGAACTGACTCCGTGCACTATCAAAGGCAGACTCATTATTCCCTAACATCCTTGCCATTGTCTTCCTCGCTGCATTAAGAACCCCTATTCCTGCACTGCAGCAATTCAAAGATCATGCAAAAAGAGCCTTGACATCTTGTGCTGGACATTCTTCAATTTGTGTTAATCAGATTGGACTTAGATATTTGTAAATTTCATCAAACAGGGAAGACCAAACAAGATCTCGTCAAAAGAAAGATGAGTTTTGAATTTATGCATAGTACAGAGAGAAGGAATGAGCACAAGCATGAGCATTTAAACCAAACAAATTAAGATGACAAGACCCAATATGTTAATAGCTAATTGACAGAATAAAAAACCGAAAAAAAAAACACATCATAGCACCAAGATTAATTGGTGGTAATACTACAGCCAAAAACCCCCAGATTCTCATCGGCCAATTACAAAATCTTTCCTAAAGTCCAGGCAGCTAATTGAATTCATTTTCGTATGCCCCACTAACTTCAGGGACACCAGCCTAGAGATAATTATATAAAGAGAAAAGAGTTAGTATAGAACAATATTATACCAATGAAAGCAGAGAAAATCATATAATTATAAAGGCAGTTAGGCTCCCTCGGGCAAATATCAGCTATTGAATCACACTAAAACCATTTCCCATTCCCAGAAAAAAGGTGCCTGCTTGGATTTCTCAAGGTGAGAAATAAAGCTAACCTTCCAGCCCCAGCAACAACAATCTTCTGCTTTGGAAAGTCAATCATTGGCCGTCCTTGTGCCCTCACAGCTCCTAAAAGACCAGCAATTGCAACCCCTGCTGTTCCCTGTATGGTAAATTATCATATATGGTTGACCATGAGAATAAAATTTCATTACTCTATTAATAAGAGAATCTATAACGAGGAAAAGAGAAACTCAATTACCTGGACATCATCATTGAACATTCTATAGTTATTTCTATACCGCTGCAACAGCTTGAATGCCCACTTACTCTGGAAATCTTCAAACTGCACAAACCCAAGTTTGTTACTAACTCTTTTAACAAAGAGTTCTTAAATGCATCATCACTGTTACATAAGTACATAGATTTATGCAATAATTGGTATTGCCTGCACAATCACATGTGGCCAACGAGTGAATACTGCCTCCATAAATTCATCAATGATTTCAATGTACTCATCTCCATCAAGACGGTGTTCTTGCAACCCCAAATCTAGTAATAATGAATAACCGATCATTACTTTGCAAGAATGAAAAAGATACAGCAAGTCGTGCAACAACAATAAAAAGAACTTCTAACTGAGAAGGATAAAATAAAGCATGTTCATGAGATGAATTGAGCAAATTAAAACTTACACAGGGGGTCTTTCAGCAGCTTCTCATTATTAGTTCCAACATCAATCATGACAGGAAGTACCTATTAGCACAAGGAAGGCAGGGGAAAAGCAGAAAACACTTGATTAGTGAGCTTAGCTTATAGAGGAAGACATATTTTGTGAACTCTATAGTAAATAATAAAGAACTTAAAAGCGTGCATGATGAACTGCAAAAGTTGGAAAAATAAAACAAGGAAAAAATAGAGGCAAAAACTAAAACAAACTAATTCACTAATCATCTCCAAACAATAAGATCTTGTACCACCAACCAATTAAAGGCATCACTTGCAGATATGATTGTAAATCAATGATATCAAAACACAGACCATGATGCTGGAATTCCCCTTTTTACTATTGCAAATAGTTAAATCTATTACCAAAAATTCACGGTCGCCATAGTGATCAATGCTTTCCTGTACATGTGCAAGCAACACTGATAGGATTTGTTAACACCTAAAATTTCTTCACTTGGATAGATAATTGAATTGTGAATTCACTTATAATTAGAAAGTAAATCAGTGTTTTTCTTTTCCACAGATTTGTTTATTCAATTCTGCAACACTGTGTATAAGTACACTTGCGGAGTAAACACATTTTTGTGCTTCAAAATGTAATCAACATATAACAAACTGCCTTTATATGAGAACAAAAATATCTATATAGAACTCATAAGCTGTTTGGCAAGAAATCACCCTTTGAGGATTTATCCCCGCTGCAGCAACATATAAATCCAGCTTCCCTATTGCAATTCCAATTCCCTGAACTCCAAGATCTCCAAGACCTAATATTCTGCTTCCATCAGTCACAACAATCATATCGACCTGTAGTTCTCAAAAGAAAATAAATATAACAAATTGTGTGAGCATGTGAAACTGAAACTAAGACACAGATCGTGTATTCACTTGACAGGTCCCAAATCAAAATGAAAATCTGAAATCTAAAGCATAAAATACTGATATTCCCATCAACATTGCCTCAAGAAAAGAAAGAAAAGGTAATACATTCTTTTTCCTCCTCCAACGATGCCTATGCTCAGAAAGAAGGATATCAAAGCAAAGAGATAAGAGATGCTGCTCTTACGAAACATTTTCAAATGGATTGACCATACAAACTAAAGCTAAACCAATCTGAAATGTTAGATTTGGCGCCAAAAGGTCCATGAAAAGCAGTAACATGTTAAAACGGTTCCAAAAATCAAAACCTGACACTAAAATTCGAGTTTCTGAGAAAGCTTGTATATTGATGCCAAGACAAGTCCTGGTGGGGGGAGTAGCAAGTAATCCACAAGTAGAATAAAATCAATTAAAAAAAAGGTTCCTAAAGTTTAGTGCATAATGGCAAATAGTAAGTACCTGTTCAGCAGGCCAGTTATAAACCATCGACTTCATTTCTCCACGATCTTCAGCACTAAAATACATTCCCCTAGGTCTTCTAAATAGACCGCTGTAGTTTTGACAAACAAGACCTACAGTTGGAGTGTAGACTACGGGTGCATATTCCTCAATATTGGCAATTAAGACCTGTTAAATTTGAAGTGAAGTTATGATTACACAGGTTGTAGCGAGCACAACTGAAAAACACACCAAATATAGCATATAAGTTCCCAAAATAACACATCTTTTGGCAATTGTCAATGTGACCAAAAGTTGGGCAAACACAGTGTCAGCAGATATTTGAATCACCTTAATAAGGAAAGCTTTAAAACTTGGCCATGCATATAACAGAGTATATGAAGATGCACTCACCTTGTAGTACATTGTCTCATTTCTATCATGCAATCGGTTTAGTATCCGCCACTTGGCTAGAGCATTTGGATCAGACGGTCCATCTCTTGCTTTCACCTCAAGCCTCTTCAAGTCAACCACTGTTAATAAACAAAACTTCAACAACACAGATAAAACCAACATGGAAGTGTGCATGGAGTTGAAAATCATGAAGCAAGAGTCTAACACTCAAAACCAATGGCATGCGCAACTGTTTGTTTTACATAAGATAAAACTATGAAGGTGCAAAAAGCAGGTATAAACTAACATTAAGCCACATCGATGAAGGTGCATATGTATTTCATGGCAAAATGACTCACGAATTATATGATTATAGCACTGGAATGTGCAAAAATTTTGACGCCGTGAACATTGACAGGCTCTAATGACTCAATCATAACGCTTTCAAATACAACCAAGTTACTCTACTAAATAACAAAAATTTGGGCAAAAAGGGAGGAGAAAATATAGCAACAACTCACTGAAGCGCTCAATTTGTTGTTCGGAAGACATAACATTTGGAGGAAGCAATCCTCGAAGATCGAGACGATCTCGTTCCGTCATGGAAAATGCTGTTCCCTAATATCGAAAGTTAAAAAAATCAGATACGCCCTTGCTGCAAGTCAGAACTAATAAAACCTAAAACCAATGCCAAACAACACAAGATTTTCAACAGACCTAAGGCAACTAACACACACAATTAACCTCATCAAGAAACAACAAATTCCCAATAACCCGCTCATACCAGATTAAAAAAATAAACAAGTAATTAACCTTGTTGAACCAAGGATCGTGAAGAATATCAAGACTACGCTTGTGTACAATAACAGGTAGTTGTCCTTCATTTGTAGTAAACGATCTGGTCTGAATTAACGCTGCAGGATTTGCCATCCTTTGTTTGAGCCGTCTGATCAGAGACGATGTCGTCCTGATCTGAATAAAGAAACTAGACATTTTTCTACAAGATTGGTGAAGCAAGATGGAAGCCTAGAACGAGAAGCAGTAGCAACTGAAAGAAGTGAAAGTTGACTCCGTGCTTAATAGCCACTGTTATCTGACTCGTCTACTTTTCTTCTTTATTTTCTTCGGTCAATCTGCGATGCCCGGACAGAAGGGATAGCAATCAGAGTAGCAACAAGGCGGATAATTAAACCGTTGGACTAGAGTTTACTTATTAAACAAAATCCTGCCAACGATCCAGGAAAGGGAATAATTGGAGACGGTAAAATTATTTGTATGATTTGTGTTGTTTGGATAGGATTGGCAATCAGCAATTTTATTTTAGTTAAAACTCTCTCTCTTACTGCTTGCAATATTGGTTGAGAAACAACAAAGAAGTCATTTTATTGTCCAGCTGTCTAATATCTTTTCAGTCCAGAAAAATAAATAAATAAATAAATACTACAGTCATATGTATCTAGTAGAAATACGTTACCACTAACATCTGTCAATCAAACATCCGGCCCAATTAGTGAGACCATAATTTTAATGGATCATAAAGAAAGAAAGAGAGAAATATACGACCCAGTAATCATGACGCCGTGGTCCATGGATAGCCAAGTTTGAGTGTTGCATCTTAATCCTGGCAAACTGGGCCAGGATGCACGTGATTTGTTACACCGAATGAAAATGCTGCTACTAGTTTGTTTATCCGAAACGGAGGGCCGCACGGCACAAGTTGATCATGAAATCTTTAGAGAAGCAGAGAAAGGTGTCCGAAAACGGCAAAAACCAGACACGCAAAAGTTTCATTCTGCATTCATGTTCGAACGCCGACCAATATGTTCGATGAACCAGTCTTCGTTCCTGGTCATTATGTAATGCCAGCCTCCTCCAATTCTGACCTAATTTGTACAAACACAAACACGTGATGTGACATAATGTTATAAAATTTTATATTATAATGAGTGTGTGTGTGTGTGTACATATATATATATATATATATATATATATATAAGATATTCAATGCAGACGAGCACTGTCATTACTCTTGGTTCCAGTTTTGGGAATGACGGTTCTTAATGTGGTTATCAAAAAGGATGACCGCGTAGCACAAATAAAAAAACGAAAAAGAGAACGGCCATACAATATACGTAAACAATAAGCCATGTCTAGCTATATAACCATCAAATGTGGTTTTTAGGCGCTCAGTTGAGATTCTCAAAATTGAGGGCGTCCCATTTAAGCTAACCTTATGTAAAACTCTGAATCCATTAACAACGTTGATACTTGCTCGCGATACTGGCAGTAAACACGTGCGGCAAATGCGTTGTCGCGGACAAACTTGAACTATGCAGTATGCAGCGACAACAAGTCAAAATATAGATGCCCATAACATTTGTCTTGGTCATCATACAAAGTAACTTGAACGGGAACTCAGGGAAAGAATTTACTGTACACCCTTTTTCTTTATACTAGTTGTAGTGGAGGTAACGTTAATTATTAATGTGTTGGACTTAATACAACATTCTCGTGGCGTAAAGGATTTAAAACATTTTCTTTCTTACAAGTGCAGCCAAGAAATAAAATGAACGTGCGAACCAGTTGGTACTTCACAGTGAATGTGCACTACTACTGACGATTCTTTACAGGAAAGCAATCACAAGACATCATTTTGCCTCTTCTTCAATCTTAAACAACAAAACACAAATTGGCCAATTGATAAATGTTCAAAAATTATTCATATAAGACCTACAGATTATTTGAATGCAGTTTTATTTATTTGGTTATCACTCTCTCGAATGTAATGAAATTAGATAAGGAGAGGGGGAATTAATTCTTAAAAAGAAAACGTATCACCGAAATTTACTCTCTCGTGACAGGTCATGGAAGAGGGGAGCAAGTCAAATGCTCATGGCCGACCTCAAACCTCCAAACGAAGAATTGGGTCACAAAAAAAGAAAAGCCCAAGCGGCCGAAAACACAGCTCAGCACAGTACACAAGTCTGCTCCACGGTTCACGCATATTTGATTTACAGCGCGTGAACATTTTATACAAACGGACAAACAGTCGTGTGGCACAAACTCGTGTACTTACCATGCTGGAAGAGCCACGTAACTTTTGTTACCTTCTGACTGATATAACTTCAACACGCGCCTCCAAAATGGCGCGGGATCGATACCCTATAGCTTCTAACTATATTACAACAATTCTTCATTTTTCCACACAATAATCAAATGCAATGATTATTGTAAAATAAAACAAACAGCTAAAGAAGAAAATAATAATGATTATTATAAGAAGACAGGTAACCATTCTTGAAAGAAACATTTTGGATGAGGTAATCATTGTATTCCGCCTAATAACATAAGAGACTCAAGACCAGCCTTGGTTATTAAAGATTACTTAAAAGAATGTGTATTAGATAATATACATATATACGTCTTGTGATTTAATTAATTAGAGGTTGCTTTTAAAGTAATTAAAACATGATGGGTACAATTTATTAAAAAAAAAAATTATGTGTCCTTGCAAATTTGGTAAGAAAATTGTTATCCTACCAAAATCTACCACCTGCAGAGAGAGAGAGAGCAAAATAAATGACCTCTGTAGATCTCCGTTGTTTTGCGGACAGCGTGACATGTTATTATCCCCTATATTTATATATACAAACACAGGGACAGACAGCGTTGACTGACTTTCTTTATATCTCTTTCTTCTAAATTACGAAATTACCCACAACACAAATACTGACTCTCTCTCAGTTCTTGCGTGAAAACTCGTATATTTAATTACACTCCGTCTTTGTCCTGTGTCTGTGAAACTGCAGAGAACAAGACAAAGCTTTTCCTTTGATTTCCTCATCAGATTTCTTCATTTTACAGCCAAACACGCCCAGCTGAGCTCAGCTCAACTTCAAATGCCGCTAACCAACAAATCCACCACCTGATCATATGAACGAATGCGTAAAATCCTTATTCATTCATATACAAACACTCAAAATTAGCGCATAGGTTTAGAAACACTGGGTAAATGAGGTGCAAGAAACATTTATCCGACCTCAGTAGCAGCGTCGGCGTCTGCGCCTCTTGCCTCCGTGAACGCCTATTTGCTCTTGTAGCCGCACAGGCACAAACTCAAGGTCAATCTCAACACCTTTCACGCCAAACTGCCGTAGAAAATCACCGGAAACAAGGCCCGCCACCCCTCATATTCCCTCGCTCCGTTTCTCCTTACGTCACTCGTCGAAAATCTGACGACGCAACCGCAGCTACGTGGTCTTTCCACAACCGCTTTTACAGCACTCCTCAGTTGGGGCCCACTTATAACGGCACGTCCACCTTCACGACAACAGGTAACTTCGCCGCTAAGAAGAGAAACGGAAAGTTCTCCCTCTTTTCGAATTTCTTCAGGTCCAGATCCGATAACTACAATTCGGATCCTAGAGTTACTTATCGAGATTCGAGCGAGTCTTCATCCTCCTCTCCTTCTTCTTGGTTCCTTTCCGCGATATTTCCTTCTCGCCCGAAAAAGAAATCCACGGTGTGTTATATGGAAGATTCTACAACTGATGGTCGTAGAGATTGCCGGATATCGAATCGGGGAATGTCGCCTGCGAGGCAAATGGAATCCGACGAAGACTGCGATCGATCGCCGTGGGGAAGCGGGGACTCAACGGAGGAGTGGCGGAGGACGCCGATGGCTGCACCGCCATCTATTAGACGTACGAGGACGGGGCACAGCAAGAACGTATCTGGATTGGCGTTTTGTTTGAGTCCGTTGGTGAGGGCAAGTCCGACGCGGCAGTGGCCCCAGAAAGGCGGTTTGCCGTCAGATTTAGCGTACACCGGGGAGAGTAGAGCTCCGGTGACGCCGCACCTATCAACTGCGGCATCGTTTTGTGCCAACCGTTCCAGGAAGCTTGCTGATTTTGGAAGAGTCAATCACAACCGTTGAGAGTGATGAGGGTTGACACTCATCCCAGTTCGTGATTTGATTTTCTTAACCGTCTTTTCATACCCTCCTATTTTGTGTTTTCATTTTTTAATATTTGATTTATTTTTGATTAGACGTGGTTTATAGCGGTAAATTATAAATTAAGGGGAGGGAACGGACCAAAAAAAAAGAAAAAAGAAAAGAAATTTAAAAATATACTTTGTTACTTTGTATAAATATAAATATATTTATATTTATTTTATTGCATAATTGCGAATATGAAAATTGAGGGAGCTGCATGCAGCCAGTGTACAGGTACAGCCCCACTAATGAGAATGAACGAGCCTTGTTTGTTCAGGATGATATATTTTTCTGATTATTAATTATATTGTATTATTATAAACATAAAAATGAATAATATTTAGGCACAGAAAAATAATAATAATTAAAAAAAAAAAAAAGAGCATAAAGGGCGAGAGTGGTATTAGGTAAGAGGAGTAATGGGGTGGTCCAAGTGGGAACGGACGGCAGGAGAAAATGTACAAGTGTTGAGTGATTGATTATAGTGGATGACAATTGCGTAAAAGAGAGAGAGGATAGTTGATGGGGATCAAGCGAAGTGGAGGTTGGTGGGGTGATGTGGTGGCGTCAGGTTGATCAATGGTAGTGCGTAGTGAATGTGGAACCCACGCCCACATTGATATTAAATTAAAAGTGGAAGAGTGCCTGGTCTTGGGTTTTGGACGTTAATGGGCGGAAACTGAAGAGTCGCTGTTGCCATTAACGGATTTATGGCTGGATTCATTCAGTTCAGATGGAGCAAATGGCCTTTTTTTTTTTTTTTTTTGTTGCCCTTTTTCATTTTTCCGAGCTGGTTTTATAGTTTATTATAGCTACTACAGGAGGGCCAGGGAAATAGTTAAAATGAGGAAAGTTGATGGACGACCAAATCTTAATCTCCCAAATAACGTTCAGAAAAAGGTGCCTAGAAGACCAGATAGCTGTACCATATTAATTTTGGTTTGATTTAAATAAAGAATGCTTCTTTTCTTATTTTCTTTTACTTTCGAATTTTGGAGGCAAAATTGTTCAAAGACAATATTATGCAGTCGGAATCAAAAGGTTGGTTTGGAAACTTGGAAAGAGGGTGAGACGAGAGCAATAAGTGCATGTATATAATATACAACACATGAATGTGGTATTTAAGTTCTCTGAATGGCTAGTACATGTGCAGGGCGGCCTGTCCAATAACCTAACATGACATAATGGAGTTAAACTGTGAGAATATTAATTACGAAACAATTCAATTAATAGACCTCTCCCTTTTTTTTTTTTTCCCCCAATCAGTCCTTGGGTTTCCTTTCCGTTTATTTCATTGCAATAAGCAGCATTCCTAAATGCTGTTCTTGTGCAACAACAACTCCACTCTCATATAAATTTGAAATAATCAATTAATCAACAATGCACCAAACAAAACGTACACTTATTATTATTTATAGCAACACGTACCAGTTTAATGGAACCCATTTGAATTTGGAGTGTGGAGGCCAACCCAACCAAAATCTTAAAAATCCTAACAACTTGTGATAAGAAAAATTAATGACATGATCACAATGAAAGAAAATGAATCGAGGACAAAAGTCACTGTTGAAAATGTCTTTTATTGAACAATTCTATCTAATTGACCAATTGCTAAACCTGCCTCATTATTTAAGCATTGACTGGTGGCAGCAGCAGCAGCAAATGCTTGTATCTGGTGGGAACATAAACACAAATTCAATCTCAAGTATTTTTTGGACACCTCACCTAAAAAGCTACATCACTTATTAAATGAATCATAGCTAGTTTGGCCTTTCAGGTTTTTGGAAGATCCCCAATCCAAATTTTAAAATTGACAATTCAAGAAAAGCTAATGACTGTCTACAAACATTTTAATGCAAGACTAAAAGGCTAATCAAAATGTTCTATAACTACAACATGGAATAATATCAAGGCATTAATAACATTTTCAATCTGTATAAACAGACTTCTTTTATGTCAACCCAAGAAAATGACATGAATAGGGAAAATTCTATGAAAAGCACCACATCTATCAGGAAAAGTCTACAAAATGACCTGAATCTTTCTAAAGTTTCAATAAGAAGCCAGCGGATGTAATAGGCAAAAGAGAAATACATTCTAGATGATTGAGAAGTCCAGAGAATCATGCTAGAAGGCAAAACATTCATACCGACAGCCATAAATGAAACTTTCATATTACTTGTGAACTAAAAGTTAAATAAATCTGCTCAAAAATGGCATCAATTACAGAGGAAAAAGGAAAAAAAAAAAAAGAGAGTTTCTGTGCATTGCTTCCCATATTAATGGGCACAATATCAAGGGCATAAAGGATCATTTTGTGCTTCAGTAACAACACAGTACGATTTCCTTGCCTTATAACCATCAAGATAATTTTGATAAATGTAGGAAGCAAAGCCCCAAATAGCCAGAAGCATAGCAATTACTTTCACTCCATTCATCTTGTCATGGAAAACTATGACTGCAGCAATAGGAGTAACAGCCAAAGAGACTGTACTAATTACATTGGAGAAGAGAGAAGAAACAACATATATCAAACCCACAACACCAACAGAACAAACCTGCCAAGACAAAGCTGTCCAAACAATTACCATCACATACGAAACTTTTCCCTTGTCAAAGGAATGCATTTCTCCACTCAAAGTTTTCCATTCTCCACTGGCAAAAAGACCTACAACAGCAAGGCAGGTAGCAACAAGTGAAGTATAAATTTGCAAATCCAAAACGACACCAAAACTTTGCTGTTTCAGAACCTTTTGGAAGGAAAGCTGCATGAGAGAAAGCAAAAGAGAGTAAACTGCGGAAGCTCCAAGAGTACAAATGAAGCCAATCATATATTTCCACTTTGAGACTTTCGATGGTCCACCAGAATCATCATTGACTGCGACGAGAGCAGCACATAATGAGAGGACAACCACAGAGTTAAGAATGAAAGGAGTGGGTTTCTGAGAATTGATGAAGTAAGAGAAAACTGCATTAAAAGCTAATTGGCTTGCACAAATGAGGGAATAAGTCGAGGCAGAAAGGTACAAGAGCCCAATGGAATACAACATGTTGTCACCAGCTAATATTGCTCCAAGAAAGAAGTATACTGAGGCAA
This sequence comes from Swietenia macrophylla, assembly GCA_032401905.1. Lineage (NCBI taxonomy): Eukaryota > Viridiplantae > Streptophyta > Magnoliopsida > Sapindales > Meliaceae > Swietenia > Swietenia macrophylla. The sequence continues at coordinate 7,231,447 of CP135579.1, read as the reverse complement.
GAGTTACCAAAGAAGGATATCTGGAAGTAGAAGGAGGCTCTTCTGGGGAGGAGAAAAACAAGAGAGGGATGTAAAGGATTGGAAAGCCAGCAGTTTGCACAAGTGTGGCCAACCATTTACTTTTTCCACCATGGTCATAATAAAATCTCCCTAATAGAACAGCAATAGACTGGCCTGCGAGGAGGAAGAAAATGTTGACTACCACCAACAGCCACCATTGCCAGTGCTTGAGTTTAAGAATCAATGGTGATTGGGTGGTTAAATCTTTGACCATTGTTTCTTCAATATCTGTGGTCGATTCTCCATTATCTGTAGTTGATTGTAACACAACCACAACATAGAAGAAAAACGGAATTCATTGCAATTGAGAAATAAGGCAAGGTGAAAAGTATATCAAACACTGTAAGTTTGTCAATTTGAGGTTTAAGACACAGAGAAATACAAACTCTATCCAAGATTTTGATTTTATAGATCACCAGAATAGTTATATTTCCTAAGAGACATAAAAGGAAATACAGGACCAAAAATAAACGTAATTTTGTAGGAAAAGCATACCTAATAAATTATGGTGAGAATAAAACTAAACATTGTTGAAAATAAACAAATTGTTAAGTACTTCATACTCCCTATCTGTAAAAAGAAATACGGTCTTGAGGACATCAAAAGTTTACCATGATAATTTCTTTATTCAGGTCAAATACTTCGTTCATCAAATTATTTGGTTAAAACTTAACAATTTCGATTGTGCATGTAATTAAGAAAAAAGTACGGCAAAAAAATAAGTCAAAATACAATGATATCAAAAATTTTGAGTTGTGCTAGAACCAGCTTCTAAAAATCAGAACAAGACTATAGCATTAAAACCACAATCTGTTTCACTGAAAACTCAGTGATACCAATCAACCTTTACTACCATTAGAGAAAACAAAATAGGCATTTTGATTCCTTCGTTCCTGAAAATAAATTCTATGTATCATCTTCTTCAACTAATCACTCAACCACTGAATAAGCATTAATTGTGATACAAGTAAAAACCCAATTCATGTACTAACTAAAAAATCGAAACCCAGTTCAAATTTCAAGCTTAATTATTCAAAACATAAAGAAAATTAGAGAGAGAAAAGGGGAGAAAAAACCTGCCATGCGGTTCAAACTCTCATAGCCACCAGAACCGAACGAAGCTGGAGCCCTTCAAGCAAAAAAAATCACACGTTAGACGAAATAAAAGTAAGTTTTATTAGGGTATAGTTCTTATAGCGTAGTTACATGGATCGGGGTCGAGGTTCCTCTGCTTTTTGATTTTCGGATGTGGCGGTGGCAGCTGAGTATTGGCGGTCTGAGAGATCGAAGCCGAGATTTCCGAACCATCTATAAATGTGCACGTGTGTCTGTTTAGTAAAGTGCAAGTCAGTTCAGTTGGGCACAAAAAGGCAGATAAAAGAAAAAGAAGGCATGTCCGAGAAGCGGTGTTTGTGGTTGCTTTAGTTCCACGTTCCCCATTCATGTTCGGGAATTGGGAGGGTCATTTCTGTACTTATATAATGTACGAATAAAAAGAGCAATTATTACTCAAAAGATCTAACGATATTTTAATAATTTGAAGAAATTTTTTAAAATTAAAAAAAAAAAAAGGGTCCAATTTTCAATGCAAAGTTCCAATTTTATGTGACAGGTTGGATTTAATTAAAATAAATAATGTAAATTACGTAACAATATCATAAAATAAAACAAAATCAAATTAATTAGTATTTTATAATTTATAGAGATATTTGTATAATCAACCAATCTTCTACATGATCTAATCAATGACGACAAAATATGACAAACGGGGAGCAAATCGGGATCTTCTGCGAATCAACAAATTTAGCCATAAACTTCAAATTTTATGTCTTCCGTTAGCCGTATTTACAGGAGCTCAGACAGCGCCAGTCGATAGAAATTCATTGCAACTTTTTCTCCATTTCTGCATTTATCCCTAGTTTATTAATTTCACATAATTGACCACCTCATGCTGCCATGCCAGATAGCAGAATAGATTAGGTTTGGACCAAATTGATCAAAGAAACAAGAAAGGTGAGTAAAGAAGACTAAACTGTACCCAAGACACGGAAATATGCTTGTAGAAATTCACTTTATCCAACAGAAAAAACATTTTGAAAATAAAACTAAATATATTCCTCAAAGAAAATTTGGCACAAGTCTAGCTTTAAGTCTGCATGAAAACATTCCCGTTATATGTAAATGTGATATGAGACAGGTTAGGACTAGCCTACCTACCACAATAATATCCCCTTCCAGACTAAAACTTTGTGACAAAATCAAATAAACCCAAAAAGCCAAATGCTACAATAAGGGAGGACAGATTTCTCTACGGACAAATTAAAAGGATCACACAAGCATATGGGGAAATTTTGCAGAGTAAGTGCTCAACTTGATATATCAGCAAGAACATCCTCCTGACTGTGGTTGTGACCGGGAAGCATTTGTGTTGGAAGACTTCAGATTGACATCCACCATATCTTCTTGCTTCGTTGAAGAAAGCGTTTCCATTCCTGGCAATGCTGCGGCAATTTTCCGGAAGAGCGCCTAAAAAGGAATTAACCAAGCAAACTCAATACATCTCTTTATGGACCACAACAATTATCATGAGACTACTCAACAATTCACTGCATGTGTTCAGTAACCGAGACAGTTTATTGGTCTTAAACACAAAATAAAAATGTTACTATTTTTAGCATTCAAGTAACTAAAACAAACCAAACAAAAAAGCTTTTCAACACCAATTTTTCACCACAAGACATCCTAATGGCCTTGGTAGTACCTATGCTATATCCCATCAAAAATCCCCTAGCACAATTATTTTCTTCAGCAGTTGATAGTATACATAAAATCTAGTAACCATGTTTCTACTAAATAACTTCTTTGAAATAAATAATTGATGGTTTACCTTTATATTGAAGCCAGCCTTGGCACTAGTTTCAATGAACATAACATTGAGTTCACGAGCTTTGGCCTCTCCTTCCTCTATCGAAACTTGCCTGTCCAAGCCAAATGAAGGAGAAAAATAAGCAAAACGTTCAGCAAAAACTAGAAAAACACAAGAACCTAGCCAAAAAAACCATTCAGTGGAACTTTTGCTTTATTTTCTCTCACCTGCTTTCCCATGAAAGAAAATAAAATGCATGATTTCAGAGCCAATGACCACATGCCATGTGTTCATTTTGCACTATTATTAATATTCTTGGGACTTAAATAATTTAAAGCATTTCTATCACTATCTCAACTCACGTTGATACCATCTAACTAATTGTTTCAACCCTACAGGGCTAATTTATTTGGAAGCAACATAACCAAAGTAAATCTAACACCCAACAAAAATTGACGGCGAACAAGTAACTGTGGATCTAAAACCAAGATCCAAAAGTAGATTCTTGAGTAATCTAAGTGACTGAAAATGAAATATGAAAGAAACCAGACAACTTTATTCATCTGTTATTCCAACCAAGATGGTAAGCCATTACCTTTTGTCCACAAGATCTGTTTTGTTCCCAACAAGAACAATAATTACATCACTGCCTCGCTCAGTGCGAACCTCCTCAATCCACTTTGAAGTATTTAGAAAGGATTGCCTGCCTAAAACATATGAAACCACCAATTTAGATGGCAAATTTCATAAGAATTTAACACAACTTTTAATATATCAATTAAAAGAACATAAACTGTTGTTGGACTGATTTATTCTATGAAGTTGTAAACTGACTTCATAATGCAACCACACATAAGACAAAACACAAACAAGCAATGGGCTTTAAAAATGAAAGTGCTAGCAAGAAAAGAAATCAGAGATAGAACACACTTGCAACATCATATACAATGACAGCAACAGAGGAATCCCTGATATAGCTAGGAATAAGACTCCTGAACCTTTCTTGTCCTGCAGTATCCCTGCCATTTCCAACATTGTATTAATCAACTGCAATCAAACCCACTTAGGACACCAATCTTGTATAGGGTTATAAAAGAATAAAGGTGTGCTTATCAACTGCAATATCATTTGAACAGTTGCAAACCATCATGAACGAAATCTCACCAGAGCTGCAAACGAACTGTTCGGTCTTCAAGGTACATCGTCTTTGACAGAAAATCGATACCAATGGTAGCCTGATCATCCATTAGCAATACATTTTTTCTTAGAAAGGGAAAATTCGATGAAAACAAAGAATGAAGCTGAATTGAGCTAATTAAAATGCAAGGACAAAAATCTGAAATCTAGGGGGCAAAACAATAAAAAAAATTTTCAACATTTTGCACATTGTAAGATCAGAAATTAACTTATTTGCAAAATTCTCATTCATGAACCAATTAACCAAACCCCAAATGCACACAGCAACGGTTTGAATTGCTCAGATGTGCAGTGTTCACCACTATTCAGTACTACAATCGTTATAATTTAGACAAAACTCAAAAAAACTGTAAATGCATAAATTGTTTTACGGTCTTAAAAGGTGGTAACACAAATACGTCCTGATATTTTGAAAACATAAAAGAAAGACAAAAAAAAAATTCCGTCGAAAACTGCAAAAAATTAAAATCATAAACGAATAGTAAAAGCTGACGTAGATCCGAAATTTGATAAACTATTAATCGGTTTACAAATGATTCCGTAAACAAAAAATCGACTAAGAATGGAATGAAATTCAAACAAGAAGCAAAAGAGATCCATAAACGTAATCAAGTTCTCATTCCGATCCCGTATATGCAGATTTATTTTTTTTTCCCAAACAAATAAATGAAAAAAGAAATACCTGATATGTATTGTCGAATTTATCATACATGAAGCGAGTGATGATACTGGTTTTGCCCACAGACTGATCCCCTAAAAACACCAACTTGTACTTGGCCAGAGCTGAAACCGGAGCCATGATATGATCCACAAAACGAACGTTGGAAGATTGGATTGAAGGTCGAGATCTCTGCCGGGAATATTCGAGCGATTTAACCGGAGAGATCGAGATATCGAGAGCTGGCCTGTATTCTGCTTTTATTTATTTATTTATTTATTTGGATCACAAATGGATGCAAATAAAATTAAAAAAAGTTAATTTGTTTTGGAAATTAGTTAAATTGGTAGGAAACAATGTAACACGTGCAAAGCGCGTGATAGGTTACCAGCCCTTTGCTAAGGGTGTTGGTTTTACTGCCGTGGTGAGTCCCAAAGAGTCACTGCGGAGAGAAATAGACACAAGAGGAGAGAAATGGCTTTGAGAACAGCCGTACTTCGCCATGTTCGAGTACCTGTGCGAACCCTAACCCTAAGCGGATCCAAACAGCTGCAGCAGAAATGGAGTCTGTCCGGTTCTCTACGGTTCATGTCGTCGCACGATGACCATCTCACTAAAGAGGAGATCATTGATAGAGTCCTCTCTGTTGTCAAGAGCTTCCCGAAAGTTGATCCTGCTCATGTCAGTCAATTTTTCCCTTTCTCTCATTTCATCCTAGATTTTATTCCAATAAATTGACTGCTTGTTCCCGATAATGATCTAATTTAGATTCGTTTTGAAGCTGAACTGCATTTAATCGTAGTATTTTAGACAGAATGATTTAAACAGTGTATATGGAGAGAATTTATGTTATGCTGCTGCAATTGATTAAGTTTGGGGAAAGAAACGGAAACTAAATTTGCCGCTAGTTTTACTGGTCTAATTTTGTTTAGTCCTCTGGCAAATGCGTCCCCAGCTACAAGCTGCGAGTAGCTGTGTTTCTTATCTCTGGGCTTACGTTTTGTTTGGGATTAAGGTTCTGTGGCTTTGAAGCTTCAACTGCTGTGAGATGGAATCACTAGAGGATTAAAAATTTGTTCTGTGGGAATCTGGTACTAATGGGTTTTCATCTTCTTGAACAATACTCTATTTGAGGCTTTTAACCGCAGTGTATGACCCAGAGGGCAGATATTGATAAACTTCTGGCAGTTTAACTTTTGCTTCGGGTATAAAATGTTATAAGAGTATTCAGAATGCTTGTGTTATTCCTAGTAAGATGGTTAGCTAGTACATTGCTGCATTTGAAGCACGCCCCATTCATGGTACTATAAGCCTATAACCCCTTGGATTTTAATGTTAGTCTTGGTTGAGTTAGCTTTTGCTTCTGATTGGCTTATTGTCTAGCCCTTGATTTATTATTTTTCCTTTGCTCTTCATTTCTTATTTCTGAAAAAAAAAAAAAAAAATCAATTATAGGACATATTCAAGTTTGAAAACAGACGTGGATCTTATTTCTTCCTTGCCGCTTGTTGAGCCTATGGTACTTTTTCCGTTAATTGCCTGTAGAGTGTGTTGCTGGATCTAACTTCACACCTTGTGATATCCACAAGTTTTGATTTTATATCTAACACATAGTTTTGTTTAAAGAGGACATAAGTATAAAATTTTCTTTTGCATGTTATGGAGGAAATTTACTGTAGTCAGTTTTGACATGTGATTTTGCTTGTGATTGACAAAATTTGCTCGTTGATTCTGCATGCTTCTTGCCAATTGCAATTTGATAATTTATTTATCGATTTAATGCATGCAGGTGACTCCTAAAGTGCATTTCCAAAAGGATTTGGGCTTGGATAGCTTGGACAATGTTGAGATTGTAATGGCTCTAGAGGAGGAGTTCAAGCTTGAAATCCCTGACAAGGAAGCTGATAAGATTGATTCTTGTAATCTTGCTATCGAGTACATCTATAATCATCCGATGGCTAGTTAATTTGGATAAGGAGGTTTCTCTCCTTGAACTTACTTGAAAAAAAGAAATGATCTATTTACCCTGTTTTTGGGTTGGATTGGGTGTTCGTATGGATTTGATACCTGCAAGGGAGATGGAAAATAATCCGAATCTGTCTGATAAAAGAGTAGAATTTGCAGAACCAATATCTCATGACTTTCATTGTTTTTCTGCTGTAATTCAATTCTGCTTTTGGATGTCTGCTTTGTTGGCATGTTATCATTGCTCTCATTTGAGGGTTTTTTTTTTTTTTTTTGTCTTATCCTGGTTTAAAGTGTGGCTTTGACATGTTGAATTAGAGTTGTTTGTCTTTGATAAATAAACTTTGCTGAGTTTGGAGTGGGCTGTAAAGGTTTTGTCCCATCTGTGAAATTGGAGTTGGAATTGTTGGATCTAAGCCGAAGGAGTGTTCAAAAATAAAATTGATAGTGCTCCTATAGTGAAGGTTTTATGAAGGAAACACCCATTTTTATTGATGGTTGGATGTTGCTCTTGTTATTGGAAAATCTTCATATTCTGCTCAATAGTGTTGCTTATTCTAGGAAACCTGGTTGCAATAGCAGTGTTGCAAATTCTTTTCTGGTAGTCGTTGAACTATATTGTTGATTACCATGCTGTGCTTACTTATTGTGGAGAAAAGAAGAATATTGATATTGCATGCTTTATGAAGATGGGATGAGATTTTGTCATTGTTAGGATGTCATATGTTCATGGAAGTTAGAGTGAACTTAAGACATGCTTTACATGGTCATTTCCTTTTTAGATAGTTCTTTGCTTGAGGGACTGAAGACATGTTTATGCATTTAAAATGTTAATTTTTTGGAATTGAGAAAAAAATGGAATACCACTGAGTCTTTAGATCTTTAGATAGGTGCATCCTGATTCTCGGTGTGATCGACCTGTCTTTTGTTTGAAAAGCCATCATTTAGGTTGTTGGATTTCCGGGCTCCCATTTTTTCTTTACTTTTATGGAAGTCATTTTCATCATATTGGAAATTGATTTTTCTTAGTGCGCACATAGCATGATCTCTTGAATATGTGAAGGGAAGTATTTCTGAAAGAATCAAGCACTCTAGGCCATAAATTGACAATTTTGCAATTACCCGCCAAAGATAGTGATAACATGAAAGAATATTTCATTCATTCTTCAAATGTTTATGATTACGAGTAGAATACAGACGCTAAAGCAGTGCGTGTCAAATGTTAAATCAGATGGACCGTAGACTTCATCGAAAGCAGCAAGGCAATAACCGCAATGGATTTTCTTATGCACTGTGTGTAGCGCAAAGAGATTGTATATATCTTAGTGTCGTTCTGATTCAGTCATCAGAAAGTAAATTCTTTTGAGCATTTTCCTACTACAGGCAAATTGAAAAACTCAGAACATGGTGTTTCAGACCATGCCCAATGATCAAAGTTAGCAAAACATTAACGTTCACACTCTCCCCCAAAAGTCCAAACCCAAATTTCCAGACGAAATTTTTAATAGAGTGGTTGGTCTAACGAAGAAAAGCAGTACAAAATCTAATCTCTCTCCAAGACGAGATCAGTTTACAACTGAGTGTTTCTTGAATTTTAGCTTCAAAACAACCATCAGAATCTTCCATACAAGTCTCTGTATTTTTGCATAATGTGTTATATTTTCTAGGAGGAAATAAAATTGAACAAAGGAGCCCCAACAGTCACTTAACTCCAGCAAAGGAATAAATATGAAGAAATAAATATAGACAACCGAAAGCCCGTGTAACTTAAAATCAATGATGAAGGTTAAGCATATTCACAATTGAAAGAGCAATGGCAGACAGCTGAAATGCATGGTTATTTCTTTTCGTCAATGGCGAAACCACATCTTCTTTGTTCTTAAACCCATCTTCACAGGTCGTGCAAGCATCAAGAACTGAACTTACTTCGATATTGGCATCTTCATAGTGCTTCGCTTTATAGTCTTTCATGGCCTGTTTGAGAGTAGGAATAGCATCAGAATAAAGATCAAAACAATCCTTCAAGCAAGCCTTCATAAACAGATCCAACTTTTTGTTCTTCAACGACTCCTTGATAAATGATCTAGTGTTTGTCACGTTTTGTCGAGTTAAGTTGATGGAAATGACACCCAGTTCCCGAAGATCTGCGCTATGGCTACTCGGAACTGCTTGAAGAGAAGTTACGCAGAAGTTGTAGTTAAGATTAGGATCATTTCCCGCACATTTTCTGCAAGTTTCACGGACGAGATTGTGAGCAGTACTTATTACATGAAAAGTAAAGAAGAAGAACAACAGAAGAAGGAGAGGGGAGGGAAACCAACAAAAGTTAGGCCTCATTGTTTTTCCTTCTAGTAGTTGTAGTCGTAGCGATATGATTTATTGTTGTCCGCAGCACAAGAGAAGAGTTATATTGTATATAATATAATGACCGTGGAGAAATGGGTGGTTGTTGGATGACGATGGCATAAAAAGAGGCAGATTTCTGTACACGCGCGCACATAAAATGATGCAACCGAGAAGTAGCTAGCGGGGAGATTGATTCTGCAAAGACAAAATGGAGAAATGGTTTCATACGACTGAGGAAGATTGAAGATATATGTTCTTTCTCGATTACAGAATAAACCCAAACTAAACTTGTTACGTTTATCAGTGTTTTTATGCTTGAAGCAAAGCTAATATATGACAGTTCATTAATTGGAAAACGTGGCTTCCATGTGCAATGGCTACACACTTGACAAACAACAACTTCTTGCTCTGAGCAGTGGCAAAAGAAATTAAGGCAATCTGAGATGTCTGTATCCACTAACTAATCCCATCTTAGCTTGCAAGTAAATATCCTCAAAGCTTTACTGCACTGTCATTGGTAATGGTATGTTTGCCCAAAAATGAGAAAGACGGTGCCGTCCTACCCTTCATCCGAATTGAGCTATCGTTTTTTCATTCATCATTACCCCAAACAACAAAATTATTACTTAAATTGTATCATTATTTTTTTTTTTTAAGTTTAATCTAATATGTGTTTATGTCTTAAAATTGTAAGACTAAAAATGTATCTATGCTAACTACTAAGGCCTCTTAACCGGTTTACTTTACATTAATCGGTTAGTTTGAAGGAACTTATGTTATTTTCCAAATTTTAAGGGGACATATGACGTATTTTTAAAAGTAGTTATATACTACGTTATAAATATGTAACACTTTAAGGGGTATTATGAAATGTTGCTTTTACTAAAAAAATTTACAAAATATTTAAAATTTATAAATTTAAAAAATTTATTTTAAAATTTTTAATTAAACATAATTAATTCTATTAAAATTAAAATTAAAATTAAAATTTAAATAAGTTGAAATTTAAATTAAAATTTTCAATTTAATTTTAATTCTAATAATATAATATTTTAAAAAAATTTTAAACTTAAAAGAATAAAAAGTGACTATCAAAAATAAAATTGTCAAAAAAATGTGAAATCTATAATTTCGGTAAGAATATGCGACCTCCTAAACATGAGATCACAGTTGACGCTGCATGGCCTCAGCTGTTCCTTGACCATAAAGGACAATACTGGGATGTTCCTGAGCCACTATCTTGAATATGTTATCCCCCATTTCAGATTCTGGATTGCCATACCGCTTTGGTATGCAGAAAAACAGCGGTCATCCTGAAAGTGTTAATGCCATAAATGGTAAGACACCGGCTGCTCTGATACCTAGATTTTGTGCAGAAGCTGCCTTTTCATATGAGCAGAGCAAGTACATCTGGAGGCCAAAGACCACCAAGCAGGATTTCATTGTCAAGACAGACAAGGGACATGTTTGGTGTCCGCCATACGATGTGCGCCTTAAAGAACCTCCCGCATCTATGTCTGCATTTATTGGTAAATTTGCTCATCGTGCAGTTTCAGCTTTGTGTAATAGTAAACTTTCGAATTCTGCTAGTAGGCAGCCGCTAATTCTACTCTCTCTCCATCATTTCTGTGTTCTAAACCTTAGTGTCAAAATAGGGTCTGACAGTTGAATGACCTTTTTTTTTTTTCTTCTTGGGGCTTGTTTAAATGTCAGACTTAATTCCGTGCAAATAACAATATAATTCTAAATAATGTACCAGTTGTAAGGATCAAATTACCACTTAATTTTTCATTTTTCTGCTGTTTGAACGGTTGTTGCTTATTTGAGTTGTTACTGATGCTTATCACCTAACATGACATGTCAGGGGGCACCTGTGAGGCCTGAGTTTGAGGCAAGGAAAGCTCAACGGCCAATGAATCACGAGACAGAACATTGTTCTGACTGCTAAGAAAAGAAGTCCATAGTGCTGATTTATTTGGCCCAGTATGATCTACTTTTCAACATGGTATCTTCAATAAACTATTTGGTGACCCAACCCCGAGTAGATGCTCGTCTGGATATAAGTTCAGTTTCAGGTCTTACCAAAAGGGATCTGAATATTTTCAGCAATGCAGAAAAGTTACTCTCTATCCCGAGGCTAAATTTAATCTTTCAACATCAGTTATTTCCTTTTCCGTATTCTATCTGCTATAGGTGCTGGCCAATATGTTAATTCGAAATCTAGACGGGGCAGGACTAATGTAGTTAGTAGTTATGAACAGCAATCCCAAAGAGTGAACAAACTCACCGAATTGAAACCTAAAACTAATTGGAAGAACAGGAAAACCAAATCATTTGAAGAACTGCTAACTATTTACTTCTAGGAGTTCAATATCTTTGGTATGTGATATGTTCTATGTGCTCAACAATCAACATGTATCAGTTCAGTATGATAGGAGAATGGGAATAATTACATTGTATCACGCTCTTTGGCAGGTTATAGGGCCAGTAGTTTTTTGCGTTGATTCCGATTTCTTGCTTGATTCTTCATCAGGGAAACATTATGGAGGATATTATGTACAGCTTGAGTTACTCTTCGAGGCTCTTTCGCTCAGGTAAAGCTGTTGCTGGCCATTCACCCAAAAGAGAGGAAGGAATGATCGAGTTGCGCTTAGATGAGTTTTGATGAAAATTATTTCTTTAGTTACTATATTGTTTGTACGTAACACCGACTTTTTCAGCAGGAAAATTCCCTGCTGAAAGCGAGAAGCCATTTTCAATCTTCTTGATGTCTAAAAGAGGGGAAAGATTTGTTTAGATAGAGCCTTTTCTTTAGAGTCGCTGTACCCGTCGCGCATGGTAAGAGTACGATTCATCACGTAATAATGAACTAAACCATAGTTACAATTTAACCAAAAGCGCTATGTGATTTTCATCAGGGTCGGTTGTCATCAATGATGACAATGAAGTCTACTATAGATGCAATCTATGAAGACCGGGTAAGTTTCATGAAAACATACGAGACTGATTTGCCCTGCCACGAAAGAAATTTAATTTTTTCCTTATTATGGAGTCCTAAAAGATTAATACAAGAGAAAAAGGTCCATCAAGAAATTAATACAAATGCAAGATCGATGCCAATTGAAGGAAACCAATCTTCTCTAATCTCAGCAAAATATAATGAAACTTCACTCAACCACAGCCAACAAATCACTCTCTTTTACAAAGCAATGCTTGTCATCTGTTCCCAAATCAACCTGAAACACGGACATGGGAGTTAAAATGCACACATTAACTAGAAACTAATAATTATGCAGGTGATGATAATGGAAATAATCAACACGCCTTCAAGAATTAAACAAGCACTGTGCAATAAAGCAAAGGAAACAACACCACTGTAAAGAGAAACTGCTTACCTCATAAGCATTTACGTCAGAGAAAATAACCTGCTATAAGAGAAGCAGATACTTTTAAATGGTGTTGTAACATAATGATATGCCAATATGATTACAGCTTAGGTGGATATTTTAGCGGGATTACCTTCTTTCCAGCATCCACTTGCCCAACACCAGCTCCAACAGTGAGAATCTAAGAAGAAAGTTGAAAAGCATTCATAAAGAACCTGATCAATTGTCTACCATTGACACTCAACATAAATGCAAGGTTGGCATCTTACCTCCCCCATTAGATATCTTTCAAATTTAACGGCTGCTTTTGGCAACAGCACGCCACCAGCTGATTTCTGTTGTATAAAATAGCTCATCATTGGCATGAGAAAGCAGGAAATTCAAAAGCAATAATCAACACACATCTTTCTGACTAGGACTAGAGAACACTGTCACCAGATCATCCCTTGCTACTCATGAATAACCAAAAAATGAAACAGGCTAGCCCAATCATTATGAAAAATTATGTTCTTGAAAACCATTAATTGATTAAATGCTATTTTGACTTTCCAATCTAAAAGAATAGTACTAGCTGAATCTTAATACTATACTACCGGAGTTAAAGAGTAAAGTGGGAATAAATTCCAAAATGCTCGTGCATTCTTCAGTTTGCTAGACATCATATGATATATGAAGATCGCGCATACGCGTCTGATACAAGAAATAAGCATACATAGATTCAGAACTAAAGCAAAATAGATTCTAGCGGCAGCCATTGCAATAAAACATGCATATGAAATAAATCATCCGAATTACCAAATAAATAAAACACATGGAACAATCAACAATATTTGATATGTTTCCGTCAAATAAACAGGTAAAAGAAAAGGGCGAACCTCAGGTAACTGCTCAAGACGAACCAGGACTCTGTCAGCTTGAGGAACAACCTACAGATCAAAAAATAATACCATAACAACCAACATAAAAAGACCCAGTACAGAAGCTAAACTAAAAGAAAGTTCAAAATAAAAAATTAAAACCTTTGTGGGTTCCCATTTCTTAGCAATTGCACTCACTCGCAGAGCATGTTTTCGCGACCCTGTTAAAAAAGCGACATTTAATTGAGAAAATTTGAAAAGAAAATGATATATTAAGAAGTTCAAATTGAAAAGTTCGCAAACCAACCCAACAGAGTCTGACTAGGACGAGAAGGAATGTTTGATTTGTTGAAAGATAATAAAGGGTTTGGTGCTGTAACACCAACGAAAGTAGACGCCATGGATAAGGAAGTATGGAAACGGAGGGAACGCAGTAGACTGAGAAAACAACGGTTGATTGGAGGCAGCCTTTGGAGAGTTACACCGAGAAACCCTTATGTGTGTATATACACGTGTCCGTAGACAGTTCTATTCAGTTCTGGAACTTTCCTAGCTTATGCACAAGTTTGTCGAGCAGTTCATCGTAACTAATTGCTTGGTTTATTGTTGGTATTCAGTTCGAAATCATGAGCACTGTTGTTTTAATTTTTTTTAAAAAAACAATTTAAAATAATTTTAAATATTATTTATTTTATTTTTTTGTTAAAAATTTAATAAATTAATTTTTAAATTCAACACAAAAAAATTTATAAATACATTAATTAATTCTGTTTTAAGTTTTTTTATATATAAAAAATTTAAAATAAATATTTTTATTTTTATACTTTGTAAATTTTATATTTTTAAATAAAAAATAATTTTTAAAAAAAGAGACGTATGATATATATATATATATATAACAGCATATCATTTTTTTTAAAATGTATTTCTATATAATAATAAAATAAAAATTTATTATCAAAATTTGGGTGTATAAAAAAAGAATATGATCTTTTGTGGATGGAGTATTTTAAAATAAAATAAAAATTTTTATTTAGCTTTTTATATTAGTAATTAACTTTTATTTATTAAAAAATAAATAAAAAATTTAATGAAAATAAAATATGAATCAAAATATACTGCTGTCTCGAGCCCCTGCTCCATCTAATTTTTTGTAAAATGGAAACCAAAGAAATGCAGATTTACATT
>CP135579.1:7190954-7204760 GCA_032401905.1 Swietenia macrophylla | reverse complement strand
TAAACTGGCTCATTTCCTTCACCAAATCCGTATCTGTTATGCATAATATCTGTATGCTTCCCACTGAATACATGAATGCCGATCCGGCCACCCAAATTTTAAAAACCATCGAAAGATAAACCAAGAATTTATATCAAAATTCCCTGCTGTAAACTTCTACACTTAAAAAAAAAATACGAATTTAAAGTTATATATAGCATTGTTTTATGCAATACATCATTGTTTGTCCATAATATAACGCTTGCATTACTTCAAATTTGCAGTATACACGATAAAATGAAAATGATTGAGATGAGAGAGGTTAAAGCTATACCGTAATCCTTTCTGAATTTCTCAAGATATGCATAAGCAATTGATGGCCAATTGTGAGAAATACCAAGTGTTTGTCGAGTTTTTGCAGTTTGTTGCTGGATTCTTTTCATTTCTAAGATGTTTCCCAGTGGAAAGGAAGGAGGAGGAGGACCTTTGATGCCCTTGCTTTTGAAAATTAGACCTGAGCTTTTTCGGCTTTAAGACGACAGCATGGTAGATATGCAGAAACAGCAGCACAAAACCACCCAAAGCAGCTGATATAATAGCATCCATTGTCAGAAATGCACAAGGCTTCTTCCCGGTGCCTCTCTTTATCGTCTCTCGGACAACAATAGCATTCTTCTCCACCCGAGGTTTTGCATTATAGCAATTATAACTCTCTTGTTTTGAAAAACCAGCAAACACCTCCCCTTCACCTAACATTCGTGCCTTAAAATATGAAATTATTAATAGATAAAGAATTTACACTCATCTCCCTTCATGAAAAAAGTTAAGCATAACAACACACTTCTTTTTATTAAAAATAAAATAAAAATTGAGCATTGAATAACAACTTTGGCCCTTCAACAATAAGTCATGAGGAGGTATTTGCTGGTTTTTCAAACCAGAGAGTTGTCAGGGAAAAACTTGGGGTGGTGGATGATATTAGTCCAAAATAATAATAATAATAATAGCACACAATTCACTAACAAATAACATGGGATGTCCACATTATACAAGATTATGCTATTATGGTTTTATTTTGACGACCAGATGCCCACCCTACCCAATACATTCATAGTGAACCAATTAAAGTATCAAATGTGACTTTTGATTTATATGTCCCTTTTTTTTTTTCTCTCCCTTTGAATTTATATACATTTTAATATATGACCAAAAAAAATATAAAGTTAAATACGTAAATGAAAAAGTAATTTCAGCTTAGTGGTCAATGTTTACACGATTAAAGGTGTAGACTTTATGGCCTCCTACATTCCTTTTCCACCCAATGAAATGATTTGCTTCCTAAATTGAAATGAAATGAAACTTGACACCCGCCACCATGAATTATGCAATTCGAATACGTGAAACATGGCGACAATAATTGAAGCATTGAACCATCGAAAGTTCTTTCAGAGAACCAATTAAAACGAAGATAATGATTGCTCTATTTTCATACCATTGAAGGAATCCAGGTGAATTGACAAGCATAGTCCCCCAACACTCTTTTTCCTTATCATTCTAGAAATCATAGTGATACAAAAGAGAAAAGTGCGTCCAATTTTCTTAAATTCTTATGCAGTAAGTCTCATTGTTTTCTTCTAAATCTTCTCGGGAGTTCAAGAACATCGTGCTCTGGTTACGTAAAGATTGATGCTGTGGGCAGGTTCCACAGCCCATCTGGTCACAACCTCTCTCGGCAAAAGCCCTACCTAAGGGTATAGTGGAAATTATCAATTTTTATTTTAAGTTACAAACCAAGTAAGCCCTACTTCATTGAAAATGCTATTATATTCTTTTCACGTTGTCGTTTTACTCCACCTAATGCGGGCCAGACCAAAAGGTTGGAAATGAATCATGGTTACTTACAATTTTCAAGCTTGGAAGCACATCAGCATCCGGAAGGCCATTTCTATAAGCTTCCATTACCCCAGCACGAACACGTTCTTGCCATTCGATGTCAGTTTAGTCAACAAAAGCAAAACCCACGATGATGTGATAGCAGAGGCCTCGTGACCGGCAAAGTATGTACACTTGCAATTATACGCTATAAATTTGTCTCGAGAGATTTCCCGGGGTAATCCATCTCGGTCACCATTACTTTCGACAACCTTTAGCATCATTTGTACAATAAAAAGGATCCTTCTCGTATGTTCGTTGCTTCAGTATCATCGAGTCCATCTCTTTCCCTAGTTTCCAAATCTCTCTATTGTTTTGCTTGGTAAGTACCTTTCAAATTTTGACATAATACTTGTTTAAACAACTATTTATGTTTCATTTTGAAGGTAAACAGTCAATGAATTTTCAAGTAATTACCTTGAAACGAGAAAACCAGCCATACCCATGGACATGTCTTTGCCCTCGCGATAACTGCTACCAAAACATGCTCTTGAAATTATATCCGCAACCAAACTTCTCAAAATCCATGTCAACTCTAATTTCTGCAGTTCCTCCTTCACTTTCAATTCTATTCTCCCAAGATCCTACCAATAAGGTTATAGATTCCATCATCAAGTTCAATATACCCTTTAAAAAAACAGTTGCATACGAGCTTTTCCGTCAAACTGAAAACACTACAACCTACATGCACAATAATCTCACTTGTTACGGGTACTTCATTAACAAAATCTAAAAGCCTTGACTTTATCAGGGTAGAATTCACGAGCAATAATCTTCCTCGGATGAGACCAGACTAGGCCACTTGACGATGCAATGCCATTACCAGAATCAGCCCGCGTTTTTTATGGTAAACGGGTTTACCTAAGCTCGAATGGGCAGATGCTCAATTCTTCCAGCATCTCATAAAACTGTATATCCCAGTTGAATGCACAAAAATTGGTCCTGAAACCAAGAATCTTGAACACTAAATTCAGCTAGTGTGTAGAAATGATACAGATTTTTGGTCTGAAAGAATGCTTACCATATTCATTTTTATTTTTATTTTTTTCTAAATCTTCGAATTTCTAAGCGGAGTACTTGGCAGGATCCGTGGAACGACGGACTTGACTGTACATTAACCTTGGAACAGTCTGAATAAATTATTAAGAGCTCAACGAGTCTTATACCCGAAACGATGGCCTAGGCTCACTAGAACCAGATGAGCTCAATACTGTTAAATCAAAAGCGTGCTGAAGCGAATAAGGAAAAGTACTGAAAAGCCAATGATGTAGGATTTGACCGAGAGTTTTGTGTGTTTTTAGTGGCATTTGACAACCTTTGGTTGTTTTTATTGATCGAGAATTTGGGTAATATTCAAATACAGAGGAAATTTTTCTTAACAACTTGCTGCCATCTTTTTTTCCAAATCACAGTTGTCTCGCGGTGAGACAAACTCCATCTCCAGGCTGTACAACCAATCTAAAAGCAGGCGAGTGATGGTATGATGGTGAGAGCGAAAAGCAAAACTTCGACAGTACAAGACAGAGAATCACTTTCAATTCTGTCATGGCAAAATGTTGACCTGCACAAGTTTGAGCCCCGACTCCAAATGGAAAATAAGCCTGTGCAAACTTGCAGGCCTTAAGAACTCCATCGGCAAATCTTCCGGGATTGAACTTGTGCGCGTCCTCTCCCCACAGATGAGTGTTTTGTTGCAATGCTGGGATCGAAATTTCAATGACCACACCTTTGGGAATCACAACATTTTTGAATTTTATGTCCTGCGATGGCTTCTCTTATCACAAATACTGCCGGTGGATAAAGGCGCAATGTTTCTTGAATAACCATGGTAAGCTGCATGGCAATGTCAAAACTCCTATGGGATCTATTAGGAAACAGAACATCTAAATTTGAAACTCTATCGTTTAAATATACACTCCGTTTTCATTTTTCGGAGCATATCGGCACCTGGAATGTTGTCTTTACAAAATTCAAGCACCTCAGCGCGAGCACGATCTTGCCATTAGGGATATGCAACCAGTAACATCAAGCTCCAGGATGCAGTAATGGCAGTGGTTCCATGTCCAGCGAAGCATATGTTCTTACAATTATCCACTATGAATTTGTCTCGAGAGAGCATGAGATGAAAGTTTATTAATTTCACCGTAACCTTCAGCACCTTGGAGTATCATCTGTAAAGGATCTCTCTCATCCGTACCCTCAGCAATTCGTTGATTTACTATCTCCAGTATCAATGAGTCAATCTCTTTCTCTAATTTCCATATATCTCTATTGTTTTTGATCGGCAAATACCTTCAAAAATTTCCTTTGGAGGTCAACTTTACTGTAATTAGTTTACAAGAAAGTTCTTCTACCTTGCAGACGTCAACATTTTTAAAAATGTAAATTGGATAGAAATCAACATAACACCTAAGAAGTTATATCACAAGAAAGCAACTATAAAGGAAACGTAAAACTATAGATACCTTAATTCCTGGGATGCGAATGTTTTCCTTGGACATAAGCTTTTGGAGAGCTCCATGTCAGGGATCACAGGCTGAGGCTTAAAAGGGAGCAAAAAATAAGTTTAATTTAGCCCACGTTTATAGTACAAAAACAAGCTCAAAACAAATTTAATTTCTAAAAGGCACTATTAAAAGGAGTAACGAGAGGAATTTTTCAAATATTTGAATTTGAATTTTTCCTATCATTTATATAGAAAATATAAAGCAAATTATGACCATCCAAAATAACTTTTATTGAACAAATTTAAATCATTCATTTTACTCGTCTACAACTACAAATAGACATCACTTTCTTAGACCAAAACATCTACCAAAGTATAAATACAAATAATCCTAAACAGTTATAAAGTTTTGTAACCTTATAATTCTTTTATTCAATTCAAGTACTCTTTTTTAAGTTTTCTTGCAATTTGTTTGCTTTCTCTAATCTCCTGAACATCTTAATGTGCTCAAAATAATCTTTCGCGCAACAATTAAAGCTTACTTGCTATAGTTACAAAAATTTGGTACTAACTAAATGTTGCACGAATTAAAGCAAAACCTACCATCCTGTGACATAGAGGCTTTGAGAATTTCGCTTCTCCCTTGGAATAACTGCTTCCAAAACAAGCTCTCGAGATTATGTCCGCAGACAAACTTCTCAAATCATCATCAATCCTTATTTCTGCTATGCCTCCTTCATTTGCAATTCTACTGCCCCAAGATTTCAAAGTAGAAGTCGTAGCATCCACCATCAGTTTCACCATGCCCTTAAGACAGAATTACATGCGTAATTCTCATTTCTTTTGCATAAACAAATCTCCTCTACCATTTCCATGTCAGTCATGCTTAATAGCTGTATGCTTCCAGTTGAATGTATAAATACTGGGCCTGCCGGCAAAAATGAAAAATACAAGGACGAGGCGCAGACGCATCAGTCAGACATGGACATCCACTAATATAAATTGTGTTCTTTTTTTATTTTTTTATAAGAATTTAGTTTTAATTAAGTATTACAGCAGACATCCACTAATTTAATCTGTGTTCTTGTCTGTTTTTCGGATAAGAAAGTAGTTTTAATTAAGATAAAAACAGAGAAAATGGATACCGTCTGTCTTTAGCAATCACGATGTTTGAGTCAACGATTGAACAACTACTGTTCCAGAACTAACGAAATATAACCGGTGTCTGGGGAGAAAACACAGTACCGTATTCATTTCTCCACTTTTCAAGATGCAGGAAGACAGTGGAAGGCCAGTCGTGAGCGATTACAGGAACAGGAACGCCGTCGTTCTGATTCTGAGTAGCTTTTGCCCTAGTCCGGGCTTGATCTTTGCACGATCCTTTTGATTTCAGGGACATTCCCAGCTAAAAATGAAGGCGATGGTCCTCGAATCCCTTGATTTTGAAGCTTCAATCTTAGCCTCTGCGGCTTCACGACAAGAACAAGGTAGAGATGTAATAGCAACGCTGTAAACCCAACGAATAAAACTGATAAACTGACCTTAAAGTTAACGCTCTTGATTCCCTCTGCTTCCATCGTTTGTCCCTGTTTTCTTATTCCTCTCCTGTTACATTACTCTTGCCATGAAACCCACAATATATAGAGTCTGTGAGAACCTCAAAAGTCGAAATGATGGATAATTAAGGGATAGTAGCTCCATAAAATTAACTATAGAATAACAAGTCGTCTCTTTTGTCATTATTTATATGCTTCAACTCATTGTCAGCAACTGTTAATTATTTAAAAATTTTATATATCAAATATTTTTTAATATTACATTTAAAATACACCGATTCAAAGAAAATCTCACAGCACCAAAGAACTAATTCAATTTTACTGTTAAATTTAGTGATGTATCGTTAATTTTTTGTGCGATAATAATTATTTATACTATAAGTAATATAATGTCAAAAATGTCGTTTAATTATTAGTATTATATAATAATATAAATCGTAAATAATAACTCATATTACATTAATTAATAGACAAAAATTAATTCACCTCTCAATCATAATAACTTATATTCATAACAATGGCTCAGAAGTTATGGAATAATACCGAATAAACAAGACTAGATAATTATAAATATATTTGGTAATATTGGTGGCCCCAAAAATAAGGAAAGAACTCTTCCGGCCTTCTATGATCTCTTAAACTGCTGCATTACGCAAAAGGTTGGGCCCTTGCCAGGCATCCCACCCACCAACAGAATGAAAAGAAAATTAAATAAAATTCTATTAAAAAGGAAAAGAAAGCAGGCAGGAAGACCAACAAAACAAGGCAGACCTAAGAGAAATTTTGTGTGTGTGTGTGTGTGTGTGTGTTTCTCCCTATCTCTCTCGCAGACCTTGGTTTTCTCCGTCTCTGAACTCTTATCAAATCTAGTGGTTTCCCCATCTCCTAGAACGCTGCTGTTACGTCTCAGATGTGCAAAAACCCCTAATTTCCATCTCCCAAATCTAGGGCTTTCTATGCAAAGTATTAAAGGTTGAATCTTTTGGAGTTTTGGGGTTTCAAATTGTAATCGAAAGAATTGGGGGAGTTATGTATAGAGATCGAGGAGGCGGAGGAGGAGGAGGAGGGTCGTCGAAATCGGAGATTGTGGGTGGACCGTTGGATCGAAAGCGTATAAACGATGCGCTGGACAAGCACCTGGAGAAATCTTCACCTTCTACTTCTAGGGCTTTGAGCTCTAAGGACAAGGAAAGATTATCCGTGCCTTCTACTTCTACGGGTAAATCGCAGCTCGATCACCGCGATTCTCGCTCCACTTCGCTCTCCAAGAACAAATGCTCTGATGGTTAGTTAACCTTAGTCAGGCTGATGTTAGTAATTTTGAGTAATTTCTGAATTTAATTTTTTGTCTGTTGTTGACAATTGTTTCTTTTAAGTGTTTCATTCTGCGGGTAAATGTCGGACGTGTGATCTTGGATTCTACGAAAGCATATAAAGTTTCCAGATGATTTCCATGATAAATGTTTCTATTTGTATAGCTTGATGTAGTTATTAGTCGTGCCAGAAGAATCTTGCATTTGAACTTTTTTTTAAAAAATTTTTTATTGGAGTGCTTTTTTAATGTATGTGAAGTTAATAAGTTATATGGGATCTGGATTTGCTAAACTTTGTTTCACTCTCTTTCTTGCCATTGAAATCTTGATATGTGGCATGTGCGAGTAATTGATGAATCCTTATAGATGGTTCTCTTCATATTGTTCTGTTTTCTCTATCAATAAGAAGATTTTAATTTAAGATTTCTCTGACTGAACACTGCATTCTCGACTTTTCTGAAGTGTAAGATGGTATTTGATATTTGAATTTATCATGTTGTTGGGACCGAATGTTAGTGTTGGAAGGTCTATTCATTTTTGTATTTGTTTGATATTTATGCACACCTGGATTTTGTTTTAGAAGTTGACTTGGTGAATGAGTTCGGTTTTTGTAGATTGTGCTGTTTACCACCAATCTTGAGTTAAAGATATTTTTTGATCTTGTAATTTTTGACTCATATGCCATGGGAGTGCATAAATATATTTGAAGCTGGGTCTTGTAGCTTGCTTCAAAATTGGAAATTGTTTCATACGGGGCTTGTTCGATACAAAACTCTGTTATTTTCAATGTACTGAATTAAAAAAAGTGAGGTTCCCTTACTTGTTTTCTGATTGAGGCCTCTTGTTTGCATGAATTGCAGAGGAATCTGAAACAGACAGTGAAGAATCTGATGTTAGTGGTTCTGATGGAGATGACACTTCGTGGATCTCATGGTTTTGCAATTTACGAGGAAATGAATTTTTCTGCGAAGTTGATGATGAATACATCCAAGATGATTTTAATCTTTGTGGATTAAGCAGTCAAGTTCCGTACTATGATTATGCTCTTGATTTAATATTGGACGTCGAATCTTCTCATGGTGAGCATTTCTCCAACTCTTTCTCTTCACTCTATCCCACCCGCTTTCTTTTGGTGTTTCTGATATTTTCTAAAACCCAATTTTGGATGTGGAAATTTTCAGGTGATATGTTCACTGAAGAACAGAATGAACTAGTGGAATCAGCGGCAGAGATGTTGTATGGTCTCATTCATGTCCGATACATACTTACTAGCAAGGGGATGTCAGCAATGGTAAAATTCAGAGTCTGATTATCTCTATTGTTGCATCCTCATTTTTCCTTTTCTTGGTTAAGATGTTGGTGCTGGGAACTTTTGCAGTTAGAGAAGTACAAAAACTATGATTTTGGGAGATGCCCAAGAGTTTACTGCTGTGGTCAACCCTGTCTTCCTATTGGTCAATCAGACATCCCTCGTTCAAGTACTGTTAAAATATACTGCCCAAAATGTGAAGATATATACTACCCTCGTTCCAAGTATCAAGGCAGTATCCTTGCAAAGTTCCTGTTCTCGCTAGCATGAGTTTGAATTGCATGTTTTAGCATCTGCTTAGTTTTGTTTTCTATGGCTAACATTTTTTCTTTTTAATAATTTTAGTTTCCCCAATTGAAGCTCAATATAGTGTTGTGATTCTTATGATTTATGGTTGCATTCCATGCTGGGATCATTAGATTGCTGTCTATTTAATTAAATACTGATTGTTTAACCACTTTATGTGGTTATATTCATATTTCTTTGTTTTGTTTATGTGCCGAAATTTTCTTGACGTACCTAGATATTGATGGTGCTTATTTTGGAACAACCTTTCCTCACCTATTTCTGATGACATATGGACACTTAAAGCCACAAAAGGCTACACAAAGCTATGTCCCAAGAGTTTTTGGCTTCAAGCTCCACAAGCCCTGATACTGGACTTGCAAGTTGCGCAATTGCTTTGAGAGTGCCCAATTATCCGGCAGCGGTGCTCTTCACTTTTTGTTTTGTGCTGCTACTGAAGTACGAATGGCCCCAGCAAGTGAGGTAAAGTGGGGTAGTTTCGATTAATTTGCAAAATGAATATGTTTAAACTGCTAGATGGTCTACTGGTTGAGTAAACCTATCTATTAAATTTTATTCGTGAATTTAATGAATGTAAGCTTATTTCCTTTCTCTGGTTTGAAGATTGTTTGAAGTGCTTTTACATTATAGTTCTTGATATACATTTCAACTTGATGATTGGACATGCATCACCACTACTTCCGGCAGTAATTTTCATTTTCAAAAATCTGTTCATGAATATAATTCCTGAAAACAGCATACCGGGAAACAATTGATTTTGTATTACCTTACATGGTTGAGGCAGAGTTCAAGACGGGAAAATATAGGAGAAGAAGAGAGAGAGAGAGAGTGAGAGAGCATTGTTTAAGTTGTTTGGTTATAAAAGTTTTCTGATTGTTATATACTACTGTAGCAGATCAAGTGTATCTCTAGCTAGAATGGCATAGAATTATTTGATCTCATTGGTTTTTATCGCATGCTCTGTATTGTTGAATGTATGTCTGTATATTCAAATGCCTAACCCCGATTGAATTTGTCTTCTTCGATAGCTTCAAAGTTTGTTGCTGAACCTGGAAGCCATTTATCGTTGAAAGGATTACTTCTTCGCCACACCCATCCCACCTTCGAGGATTGGTCTCGTAAATAATGATTTCAAGTTGAAAGCAGTCGTAAGCAAAGATTTAGATAATTGAATAATCTAATCTTGTATCTATCTATCAAAATCGCGTGTTTCTGATATAGTCGATTCTTCTTTACTCTGATTACTCTAATGGAAAATTACGAAACACTGTGAATTCGTTTACTTGACTTGTATTTAGAAGATGATCTTTAATTAACTCTTTTGACAACGAAATCTAGCTCCTAGTGCCGAGTGGGTCGGTTTCTTAATATAAACAAAATCTATTGGATCATCACTTTTACTTTTACTTTCTGTAATAATAGTTGTTATTAATATAAAGACATCTATCCCTTTGTCTTCCGTGAGAACAACAATACATGCCTCCGTTGCCAATAACGTTCGGCTCCCTATCTTTTATATTTTTACAATTTAGGACACATTTTACTCATCTGTAATTAAGAATTCCCTAATTTTATAGAAAATAATTGATATATTCATTATTATCTAGTTAAATTAACTAATACGGTCAAGTCAAATTCAATTATTAGAATTTCCGTAATGAGCCGGGACTTACGTAATGTAATAAAAAATTATGCTTTTATTTATAAAAATATAAAACCTCGGGGTCCCGGATGTTATTGTCTTAATATTTAATTATTAATATTATCATTATTTCAACCAAATTCCAGAACACTTTTCAAATTTAAATAAGTTTGAACACGTCATGCTGTTAGCTTTTAAAATAATGTAGTATAATATTATTTCTTTTTGCGAGGGCAGTTTAGGAAGAAAAATCCCTTGTTTAGTGTTAAGAAAGGAGTTGCCTTGGCTCTGTGGTTTGAAATTTGTGTGTTGCTAATAGCCATAAACTGTACGCAGAGACCGCTCTCGAAGCCTTCTATTTATATACAATTTTGGAGAAAGAAAAAGAAAAATTGAAGAAATCTGCGTAGGAAGATAAATTTCTTGATTTGATTGGTTTGTTATGTAATGCATCAGAAGAAATCAGAACTACAGATCGGAAAAGAAAGCAGCGGCGTCTCTTCCGATTTCAATCCAACACCACCGCTTTTTGCTTTCCCCTCTAATATTCATCAAAAACATCAACAACAATTCGAAACGACGCCGGCGGCGGCGAAGGCGAGCAGGCTGGGTAAAAAAGAACAAGTTTCTCCTCAAATTTTGACCCAAAATGACCCAATTACCCCCTCTCCTTCTCCTTACAAGCGATCTCAGCCCTCGTCTTTATCTAAATCCCCGACTTTATACCACTTAAACCCCCAATTCACCTCGCAACAACAAAATCAACCCCTATTTTCCGTCTCCATTGCCGCCAAATCCGCTGCGTTTCGATTGCTCCGTCGTTTTAAACATCTCCGTCGTTTAAGGGTTCATCTACGTTTAATTCTGTTATTATCTCTTCCTTTCTTTTATTTCGTAGTATCTCATCCGAGTCATTCGTTTTTTCTCGATTTCTTATCTGCTTTCGCCTTTTCCGCTGCTTTACTCTTTTCTCTCAATCTCGCTCTCCCTCGATTGCCTTCAATTCGTTTGTTCTTTGCCCGTTCTTTCCCAATAAAGCTAGCGCCAACTTCCAATATATCAAGACCGCCTTTACCCGTGTTTTGGTCAATTGGGTCGCGTCCAAAATTAGAAAAGAGGTGTAATTCGGGGTGCTGGGTGCAAGTGTATAGCAACGGCGACGTTTACGAGGGTGAATATCACAAGGGAAAATGTTCTGGGAGCGGAGTGTATCATTATTATATGAGTGGGAGATATGAGGGCGATTGGGTTGATGGAAAATATGACGGGTATGGAGTAGAAACTTGGGCGAGAGGAAGTCGGTATAGAGGGCAATATAGGCAGGGACTTAGACATGGATTTGGTGTTTATAGATTCTATACTGGCGACATTTATGCTGGTGAATGGTCTAATGGGCAGAGTCATGGCTGTGGAGTTCATACTTGTGAGGATGGGAGTCGATATGTTGGGGAATTCAAATGGGGAGTCAAGCATGGCCTTGGCCATTACCATTTCAGGTAGTTCTACTTTGCCATGGATTTGGTTTTTATTGATTTCTTGTATTTATGTATTTTATAGTTGTTTTATCTGATGTTTTTGATGCTATTTGGTGTTAAGACTCAAGATTGCTATGTTTTTATTAGTTTTCGTTGCTGGATTCTTTGTAATTGAGGTCTTTGTTGATGGTATTGAACTGAATCATCGAAATGTTTAGAAGTACGGATATCTAAGCTTTTAGACGATGACTTTTATTGGGTTGTTAGACGAGGCACCTCTAGCTTTAGGATATACAGTCAAGAATCTCTTCAATTTATGTCTATATTTTATTAAACTATGTGAGGTTGATATGGATCATGTCGGAGTTGTGTGCATTTGGTCTTGAAATCAGCTCTCATACCTTTTCATTTCATTGTTCTATGTTTATTGGTGGTACTGTTAACAATGTACAACTGTTAACATATTGTGTACATTAGTCTCCAATTAATGTACTTCACATGAATTTTAGTATTTTGTGCCTTGGTGGTTTCTCTTGACTACTGCTGGATGATCATGTTTGTGAGCTTAGGTTTGTTCATAGTTGCCTACTCGTCAGGACAAAGGCTATATGAATCTTTAGAGATTGGCATTGATATGGGTCAGATTGTTAGGCTATCAAACACCTAATTCCCTTCTATTAAACGTTCTAACATTATTGTAGCAATGGATGCTTGTGGTATCTTTAACGCATAGGCATATAATTCTTTTTGTCCTCTATTGACATGCAAATTTTTACTTTAGAAATGGGGACACATACTCTGGAGAATATTTTGCTGACAAGATGCATGGGTTTGGTGTATATCGGTTTGCCAATGGGCATCGGTATGAGGGAGCCTGGCATGAGGGTAGAAGACAAGGGCTTGGAATGTACACCTTCAGAAATGGGGAAACCCAATCCGGTCATTGGCAAAATGGAATTCTCGACATTCCAAGTACACAGAGCACCACTCATCCTGTTTCTCCCATTGCTGTCAACCATTCCAAAGTACTCAATGCTGTACAGGTATCTGCACCATTTTAGCTGAACTTCTATTCATTACCCTTCTGAAAGTGTTGGTGCATAAAATTTTAGCTTCACTTATGTTTATGGCAGCTTTATACTATCATTATTCCAGATGGTCCCATATTCCCTGTATTTTATGATTGAGATCATGTTCATATTTAGCATGTGCTTTTGCTAGGAATACTGATATCCAAGATAGCACTCGGAAGTTATTTTTGCACATATTTGTTTGGTGGTCTATGAGAAAATTTTTCTGAGTTGCAAATAAACAGTTGTTACCTAGAAAATTCATTACTAATAGGGTTTTCTAACTGCTGTTGTGTTATAATCAGGAAGCACGACGAGCAGCAGAAAAAGCTTATGATGTGGCCAAGGTAGATGAGAGAGTTAACAGAGCTGTAGCAGCTGCTAACAGGGCAGCGAATGCAGCTAGAGTTGCAGCAGTTAAGGCTGTCCAAAAACAAATGCATCATAGCAGTATCAAAGACAATATCCCAATTCCCATTGTATGATATCCGGGAGGGAAACATATTTCAATACAACAAATGTGTATGAAGAGGGTGATA
Organism: Swietenia macrophylla; assembly: GCA_032401905.1. Lineage (NCBI taxonomy): Eukaryota > Viridiplantae > Streptophyta > Magnoliopsida > Sapindales > Meliaceae > Swietenia > Swietenia macrophylla. Next base: position 7,191,193 of record CP135579.1, on the reverse strand, counting down.
ACTAATGTCTTCACCTTCTTTTCATCTTTCTTTTCTAAGACGTTCCAAACGTAAAAGTTCTTGCGGAACTGACTTTTGTGAACAAGGAAGATAGTCAACGAGCAGTATATTAGGTCAGTCCTAAAAATCATCCGTTTTCTGAGGTGAATCCCCATCTTAAAAGGGAGGGAGTGAAGAGAGAGCAAAGGTGTTGGCGATGGCAGTCTATTGGTTTTTAATCTTAGTAGATTTTGTAAAGT